>JARHVA010006979.1:117500-175000 GCA_037957365.1 Torreya grandis | reverse complement strand
TAAATAGTTGATAAAGCATAAATATAGAATAGAATAATATGATTAGTATCACTTCAAACACTATTATAGGGAAATTTATAATTATTATATTATAAAGTAATCATGATAATCCTAGTGTTGTGAAGAAAGTTTTTATATCTCCTATTTTCATTTTTCATTATGATAGTATTTTTTTGGAAATGAACTTAGTTGAATGAGTTTTGGAGGTATGAATAAGGGAGCAGTCAAGATGGTGAAGAAAACCTTGAGACAATTTTAACATTCTTGGTTTTCTTCTCACCTTTATATGATATTTGATTAAAATTACTTGTAGATTTGTGAGTTTGTAAAGAAGCTCTTGTTATGGAAAACTCTCCAATATTAGCATTGGATTTTGATAGGTATAAGGTATTATTAAAGTGAAAAAATAGTTAACTATGTTATTTATAGTTCCCTTCATTATGCATTCATGCATTATGAATTAGTCATCTTGGGATAGACAAATTTGTTACACATTTTTATACTTGACATTATATACGTCTAAGCCCCAAAGTAATATGGGCAATGTTTGTATTAAAAACTTTCTATACACATATATGTTTTTTAGTCATGTCATGTAGGTGTACTTTTAAAAAACCCATAAATGGCTAATGTTTGTAAAATGTAATTTTACGTGTGAAATTTGTTTGTAGATCTTATAAGTGTAAGTAGCTCAATCTAATTTCCTATGTGTGATAAATAAGGAGAATACCTTAACCTTCATGTAGTGCAGGGGTTGAGAGAAACCAATAGATAATATTATTATTCTCGATAATAGTTCATTTGCCATATTGGATATAGGGTTTATTTTACTCTCCATGAGTAGATTGTAGTTTTAATTGGATAACTAACTTCTGTAGGGTTTTTATACATTTATGTGGTGTAGATAACTATTTATCAAGTGTAGTGGAGTATTTGAACTTTTTAATACCAAAATCCTCTTTATGGGGAGGTTTGATCTAGTGGATTTTTCAAGAAACCATTTATGTCAGTCCTAATTAAAAAAAAAGGCTAACTACATAGACCATAGCTAGTGGATCCCACTTTTATAATAGAGTGGGACTCTAACACCATATATGGTAATAGTTTTTTTAATTTTATGATTACACTATAATGAACCATATATTATTTGTGTGCTTTTAGATTATGATGAGGTAGGATGAGGAGTATTTAGGAAATGGCCACATGGTGAGTCCTCAAGCCACTACGTGGCCTACTACCACATCTTATATATTTCCAAGTTACAATCAACACACAACTAAGTACCAACTCAACATAGAAACCTAAATCAAATCCAACTTGAGTCACCAACCTAAATCTCAAGGGAAACCAACTTGAAGTTCAACCCAAGTTCCACCTTGATGAGTTTGAGATTTGAGTAAATTATGTTGAGTTCATGTTGGAGATTATTATTATTATTATTATTATTATTATTATTATTATTATTATTATTATTATTATTATTATTATTATTATTATTATTATTTCATTGATCTAACTCACCAATCATATATCAAAATCAATGTCTAAACATAGCAATTAAAATGAGCTTCAAGATTCCCACAAATAAAAGTTTTATGAGACATGGCCTAATCCACACATTACAAAGGCCAACAAACACTATAATAGGGCCTCAGTTATTGAATGTACATAGAAAGTTGGATTTTTATTCTTCAAAAAATATTATGTTGTGCTTTAAGCATCAAATCCATGATCTTGAAGAGTAGAAATAACACATAATGAATAGGCATATGGCTATTAAAGGTGGACTCAACCAAGATTAGAGATTTTGGGGGATGAACTAGATCCTTGTTTTTCAAGAACCATTTTATCACATGTGAAATAGATATACAAGGGTTTGATTTACTAAATAAAGTGGAGGATTGTTGGTTTTATATTATCCAGTCCTAAATAGCATAAGAGCTTTGAATTTTTTTGGAAAGCCTATGAGTAATAGAGAAAGGGATCAAAGTTACAATAGGGACATTAACTTCATTAGGTAGCATTGATCCAAATTGAAGGAGTCTATGGTTAAAGGCATGAAGCCATGAATGAGGAGCTGATACATCTCTATCACTCACCTTTGGTAGTAGATAGGGATAGAATTCTAGATGAACATAAAATCTTTCCATTGGGTTGAACTTGGATGAAAATAAAGCCATTATGGTCATGGTGAGTGAGAATATTCACATTTTTAGAGCTTTTAAATGTATGGACAAAATATATTACACTTGATAATTTCAAAGACTATATACCATTGATGTATGAAGTATTTATAGGCATATATTCCCATATGAAGTCACAAGTAGGATAAATTTATATTATGCAGATCTAAGTCCTATTTAAATTATGCCTATGTCAAAAAAGTTGAGCCCATGAGTAAATTCAATGGTATTATTTTAGCTAAGCTAATGTAATGATATTAATCTAAACTGGGAAAATATTAGCATCTTTGATCTCAGCTGGCCTTTTGGGTTATTAGCATCAAAACCCAAATGGTAGACTATGCTAAGTTTGTGAGAGGAACACAAACACAAGTCTGAATTTATGTGTTTCTTATTCAATTGTCCTTGTTTTTAGGGAATACATATGTTAAATATAGTCATGAATGGAGGATGTGTATATGCTTTAACCATTCACTATAGATTAGATAATTATTTGGTTATAATAATGACTTATATCTATAATAGGATGAGAATGCTTGTTTGAGGGATTTTTAGATCCATAGACAAAATTGATTCAGCAAAGGATATATACAATCCTGAATGGGGTCAGTTTATTGTGAGAACATCATCACCTACCTATTTTGAAAGGCTTTGGGTGAATGTTGAATGGTAGATAGTTTAGAAAGAAGGTTATTTATACATGAAGATATGAACCTTGATGTGGACAATGCCTCTATGTTTTAATGAATGAAGGCAAGGATGAAAATAATTTCTTTCATTTGAACATAGTAGAAAATAAGGTAAAATATAGTGTTTCCTCTATTTATATGGCTTTCATCCATGGAGGAAAAGAAATGTGGATATCTGTGATGGAATATATATATATATATATATATATATATATATATATATATATATCTTTATCTATTTTGTAAATCCTCTTGGGCTTTGGATGGATATATTATCAAAATTATCTTTGAGTCAAGGATGATTTAGTTAATGGCATTACAAGTTCACATAACCAATTTTGGGTTAAATCATTTATTCTTTTATATAGTGATAGCCAATGAATATATGTATTTTTGTATTGATTATATAGAGAAAACCCAACTATATGTTAATGCCTCTATGTTAAAGGCCTTTGTCCAAGGAAGATATAGCTATGTAGCTACAAGGTTTTAGTTGGGAGATGCAAGTTTGTGGTAACCATAGGCAATCCTATTTAATATTGTGCCCTTTTTAAGAGTTTTTATAGATAATTTTATTGGAGAAGTATTACCTGAATGTATGGAGAAAGATAAAGAGTTTCTATGGATATTGAAGATGCAAATTTTAGATCCTTCAAAATAAATTTCATCATCACATGTTCTCTTAATCTATTTCTAATGTAAGTTGATAAGTGTATAGATACATCATAATGGACCATGTTGCAATTTTAGTAATCTTGGAGATGTAGCCCAAATGATGGGTGAACTTCATTATCATGTTTGGTGTCAACTTTATTTTTTAGTTATTTATGGATTTCTAATTAATTTAGTTTTAAATGAATGAATAAGAATACTATAATTAATAATGGGAATTTTTAAAGTGACATCAATTAGGAGTTCAAAAAGTGAGAATGAATTCATGGAGTTGTTCTAAGTATTATGTATTCATCCCTAGAATATTTTGCTTCTGATTTTGTTTATTTAAGAATTGAGATATTCAATATCCATTTTCAAAAATAATTTGATTTATCTAAAGAATAAACCTAGTTTACAGATCATGGAGATTAAAGAATTAGTCATAAGTTTAATCAAGAAATGTGAAGGGGAATAACCCAACAGTTACATCTCCATGTTCAACATGAATTAACTTGAGGGATGTTTTTATGATGTAATGTGTTATTCAATATTCCTTCCAATATTTGGAGTGAATTTGGGGAGATAATTCTTAGGGTTTATAGGTAAACCATGGATTTCACCTAGAACATGTATGGCTAATCTAACTAGCCAAGCTACAACCATTTCGATTGGTCTATTACTGATAAATTTTAAGGGATGATGTGGTTGGGTAAACTAACTTTTTGGGTTTACCTCAATCAAATCAAGGATGTTTATGAACTTGGAAAGGAGAAACAATTAATTTTCAATGTCCCAAGCTATCTTTAGATCATGTGATCCTAGAGGAAGACTCTAGAGTGACAAATACTAATCTCTCTTGGTATGGGTTTTATGAAAAAAAAATCATATGGATGAGCTAAAATATTGTAAAAATTATGCCAAGATTTATTAATGTGTTTGAAGCACACAATATGAATTATAAATTCTAGCACATTTGTAATGATGCCTTTTTATATAAGCAATCTCAAATAAATTATAGATTTTAGAGGCACTTAGATGTTCAATCCCTCTTTCTAGCACTAATTTTTGTTAGTCTTAAATTGTGACTCACTCAAATATAGTTAGGAATTAATTGGTCTAACTATACAAAATTAGTCTACAACTCATGTGACAAAGAGCCCCCTTGTTTTTAGTAATTACTAGTTATCTAAGGGATAATAAATTATGAATGATATAGCATGGGTAGGATCTTTTTATTTCCATTGAAGGTTTGATGAAAATGGATACTATTAAGGAAAATAAATCAATAGTTATAGTACTTATAAAATAATAACCTATAGTGATTTGTATTAAATGAATAACTAGTTACATATACATGCATAAATAAACCTCAACTTACAATTAAACTTGACATGAAAATTTTTAAAATCGAAAACATAAAATAAACTTTACCTATTATTTTTAGTAGCTTCTATTTTTAGTAAGTTTCACATGTAAGTATGCATAACCTTAAAACTCTCCAAAAAAATATAAACACTAAAATCAACCTATCAAATTAATTTGAATTTAATTTCATGTTTGGTTACAATAATATACAATTTATAAAAATAGAAAAACTCAAAAAAAATTCATTTTTAGACACTATAATGGTCATATGAGTATGGCTTCCAAAAAATATCAAATGTCGATAACTAGATAAGGCTAGTTATGGTTACACAATTTTTTTTGAGATAGTCATTTTGGTGTGAATGAGATCTTGAATAGAGCTACAAATCAAAATTTATGGCCTCCAGAAGTTTGGAATCATTTTTTGCATCAAGGTTTTAAACATTTTCCTCAAAATATTTAGAATCTCATTGTTTATATCCCATAAAAATGGATTACTTAAAATTTAATGAGTAGATACTTTCTCACATAAAAAATTAAAAGAGAGAGAGAGAGAGAGAGAGAGAGAGAGAGAGAGAGAGAGAGAGAGAGAGAGAGAGAGAGAGAGAGAGAGAGAGAGAGAGAGAGAGAGAGAGAGAGAGAGAGAGAGAGAGAGAGAGAGAGAGAGAGAGAGAGATTATGATAGAAAATAAATAAATTCCTTGATCAATATAGGTCTTCTAATACTTAAAAACTAAATCAGTGTTAGTTGTAATAAATTCACTGGTTATTAAGTCTAACTAATGAACAAAATAGAAAACCACAATGAGAAAGATTCAAGGAAATTTATGTGAACATGAAATCTAGAATTCTATTCAAAATAAAGCTAATAAATAAAACTTAAACTATTTCCATACTATGAAGAATGTAAGCCGCAATATAACCATAAAGATCACTTAGATCTAATTAAACTAGTTGTTGTACAATATAATTATATATCCACTTATACACTAATAACATCATAAAACTTATTTTCATAGATTACTTCTCAAATCAATATCTTTGGAAAACCATCAAGATAAAACTAGTAAGAAGTGAAGGTGGAATCTTGGCTCAATCCCCATAGAATTTTGGTACTCAAATGTGTTGCCCACTATACAATCAAATCTCAAAAAGCATGAGGGAAGAATAGGTGTAATCTTGGCATGATTTTCATAGAATTTTTAGATAAATTTTTTATTTTTTATTTTTATTTTATTTTATATAATATAAAGTAATGATACTGATATATATGAGAATAACCCATCATGGCTATGATGCAAAACTATAAATTAAATGCTCTTCATGAAAACATTAAATAAAATGATTGATTACAACTAAATTTTTTGTGATAACATATAAATAAGGAAGAAGATAAGATGAATCTATCCATGTTACAAGTTCATATATAACTTCCATAATGGAAGTGGATTCAATCTCCAATGTACTCTAATATCCAATGATCAATAGGGACTATAATATTTAATTGCTTCCACTAACTAATCATAAATTAAACCAATTATAAGTAGACACACAAATATGGATTAATCCTAATGAATAATGTATTGGTATCAATATTAGATTTTCCCATTTCACATTTCTTATGTTTATCTTCAAGATAACAATAGATCACCGTACATATAAACCATTTTCTATTAAATGTTGATGACTAGGCAACTTTGGAATAATGGATTGTTCTAATAGATAAATATATGTATTAAATCCTCTTAATTACATTATTTTATTCCTCTTAAAAATTAATAAAATTTATTCTAAACACAATTTCATTGATCTCATTTTATCCTCAATCCAGGTCCATTTTCTTTTTTTCTACATCTTGAATACTTTATGCATGCTATGATTATTACTTATCTATGTTATCTTTCAAATTAGCTCAAGATATCTTCTATATAGGTTATTTTCAATTGACTATGGGTTCAAAATGCTCAAGTTTATGAATTTTAGTCACCCTATCTCAATTACAAATAAGTTGACACTTTCTTGTCACTTGGTCTTTGCCTTGGCCATCAAATTTTGGCTCTTTGTTTATTTATCTAGAAATAAACATGTTTGTCACTAAGGGGAATGCTTACATGTCTAATTTTATGCCAGTTGTCATCTTTTAATTTCTTCACTACTTCATTACTAAATTTCATGGTCTTCCCATTAGGTCCTACTTTTCCACTTGGTATCTTCTTAGCATTCCTAAGAATTATCTCATTGTCTGCTTCTATAATCATCATGGCCATGTTTATTTTTCTCAAGTTCCTAGGCTCTTCATATTTTCATAGATAAATATTTCTAATGCTCCCATATTTTGGTTTAATGTTGTCAATATTATAGGCTTATAAGCTTTTGGGATGGTGCCAAACATCATAATCTTAGGGACTCTTGACCATAGAGGTTTACATACTTGATTCAATCTCAGGTTAATTCCTTAATGCCCATAAGGTTTCAAGGTTCTACATTTCTGAGGTTCTAAGACCATTCCATGTGGCATGATCATAGGGCCTTTAGGGTTTAAAAGACTTAGTCACTTTGTGAATATATTTGACAATGGGGTAGCACAATTTCAACATGTGGACAAAGATCGATGGATTAAGGATATCTCTATGAATAAAACAAACAAAAATTAGACTCAAAAAATAATTAACAGGTTAGTGAAAAACCAAAATCCATCTAAGGATGAATTAAATTAGATGAAAATGCAAACCATAATTGAATCGATCATAAAAAATTTCAAAAGTAAAACCCATTAAGGAAAATAAAACCAAATTTCAATATGAACTTGACCAAACAAGCATACGTCTAAGTGAAATAAATTAGTTTAATAATTAAATTAATAATTCAAATTATTAAACACAAGACAAATGTTTTCAGGTTAATCCAATAGATGATAAAATGATCATGCAAGAATCCATATTTTGCTTCACATTTAAAGTTACATGTTTCATATATCTCAATGATGGATATATAAACCATAACATGATAGACACATTGGGATCATGATTTCAAGATGATAAATAGGAAAAGATATGTAATTTTTAGTAGCATTCATAAATGAAGTCTTATAAGTATGAAATAACATGAAAATATAAATAGCTATGCTAAAACAAGTGGGTCCCCATGTGAAAAATTTGAGTACGGGGCATGTTTGACCCAAAAATGTTTTTTATGATTTATAAGAAACATAAATACATGAATTATGTTTTTAGTGTGGGCTTAGAAGACTAATAAAAATAATATGTCTCTCTATAGACTAGGATATAAAAAAGTTCATAACAATACATCATGCATATTCTTGGTAGTAAAGAGATAGAGCTTGAGGTGGCCATAAATATAGTAAAGGGAAATACACACTCCATAAAATGGGTGTAGGTTTATAAATCCTATGCCTAATATATGTGGTATAGCTCTATCTAGATCCCAAAGTAAATAAAAGATAAGCAATGGTAAACAAAATGGTGTATAAAATATATAATAAGGATAAAATATGCAAGTAAATGACAAAAGAGAGTAACTATTATAACACAAAATTACACACTTATGAGAGAGTTATTTATGCTCTCTCCCTTTTTTATACAAAATGGGATCAACTCTAGGTTTTGGGTATCCTATGATGGTGTTGAACCTCCAAAGAAGTTTATTTCCTCTTAATAGCTCACATAAATTATTGATTTTGGTTGGAAAAGGGATAGAAGGGTTGAAAAGGATTACTAAAAACAAAAAACAAGGTGATGAACCAAATTTAAAGACACTCCAAATTGATTTAAACTAACACTAAGGAAGCTCAAAGACAACCCTCACTCACACAATCTTTTAAACTGGTCATTTTTCATCAATATTTCTAAAACTAGGCCCACTAGGAAAGAGATGAAGCTTAAAGGAGTATAAAACTCACACTATACCTTCAATAATGACAAAAAATCACAATTTTAGACCTACAACAATGGTGGAATACCTTAAAAAAGGAAATAAAGAATGATAATTACCAAGGAAGAAAACCTCTCCATAAAGCAATCATACTCAAATTGACTAGAGCACTAGATGCAAGAAAGAGATGGGAAAAATACGTTATTTTCATAGTTAAAAACATTGTTTTAAAAAAATTGATAGGAGTTTGCCTTGTCAAATGAGATTATATCTTACAAATAGAAAAGAATAGGGATATTTAGGAAAAAAGGGAAGGGGGAGGAGAAGAAAGCTCTCAAAATTTAATGAATGTCACTCAACCACCTTCCATAGATTCTCAACAACATTTAGATTACTTAAGAATTTATCCTCTCTTATTAAATTGACCTCCAAAGGTCAAAATGGTCTTCAAGCCTTCTCATTGTCCTAAAAATACACTCAAAGACAAAAATGTTTAAGGAAGATGATTTCACACTTCACTAACTTTGAAAAAGGCCTTCAAAGTTCTAAAAGCCTCATTTAATTCTCAAAGTTTCTCCTCAACCCCAAACATCATCCACTTGCATTTCTACACCCCATCTTTCTTATCATGTACTTGAAACTCGACATCATGATTAGTGATTCTGGTGTTTGATGCTTACAACTGACCTTTAAGGTTATCTTTGAGTGTTTGATTTTTTATGTTTCTTTTTTATCTCAACTCAAATTTTGCTCCTCTAACCTGAAAAAGGCTCCACAAGACCTAAAAATATATTGTAATCTATTTATGGAAGTCTTCAAGCCCATGCCACCCTTAACTAGTTATGCAAGAACTTGCTCTAAAGGTCATTTGTCACTATGAGAGATAATTTTGGACCCATAAGAGGCTTCCAAGAATCCATATAATTCCTATGATGAATAAAATGAAGATTTAAACCACCTTCAAGACCTAAAACAATGGTGTAAATCACCACTAAACTAGAGATCATTCTCGAAACATTTAAAAACTTGGATTTTTGACCTTTTAGATAAACAAGGCACCCTAAAAACCCTTGGGAAGGGATCCAATTTCCATAAAATGGAGATTCAAGTCCCATTAGGCATGTTCCATGCATTTAAACCATTGCTATCTTTGAAGACCTAAAAAAATAAACATTTTTATGCTATTTGGGCTTCTTAAGCACTCACATGTGCCAACTTATCCTAAAACATAGCTCAAGCATGATATTGAGAGAGTCTAATCCCCTAATTTAAGAGAACCTACTGTAAGGAAGAACCCACTCCCTAATAGAGTAGAAACTTAGCTTACTTTATGGAACCTACCTATTTGATTCTTCTATGGAGCTATAACTCTAGATTAAAATATAGATTCATAAATGAATCCAATTCTCTATTCTCTATTACATGTTTAGTCTATAACTATTCATGCTTTGTACTTCATCTCTCTTCTCTACCCCCATTATCTCTATGTATCGATATTTCTCTATTTGACATAATTCAATAACGCTAGAAGATTTTACTTATATCATAGATGTTGTATATATAAGAATTTGATCTAGGGTTCATATTTCATCTATATTCACTCTAGTTTGATAACACATCATGCTTAGTTCTACTGGACTTTATTCCCAGTCTCTAACTACAAGTTTCCTACATCTTGAACTCATGCTCTACCACCATAATTATTGGTCTTAATACTATTTATAGCATATGTTGGGCTCTAGTTTTGATTCACATTCATAATTACATAAATTTTTTCAATTATAAAAATCAATCTCATTATTTGTATCATAATTTATAGCTAAACTATAAGTTCTTGCATGTTCCACTGCTTGATCATTGGGATGAACAAACCTTTAAATATCAATTGTTGATCTTAATTTTTGCACCATAATTTAGTGGTCATTATTCAAAATTTTCAACCTTAAAATGCATCCATTGGATCAAGTTATGATAGGATTACACACTTCATTCAATCTTTGTACACTTTCAAACTTTAACTGTTAAAATTTAAAATTCATCCATTAATCTTTCTAATTCAAGTTCCCGTGTGATGTTAGATGTTCATAGACACATGAATGTTATCCTTATCTATGGTTAAACCTTGAGATCCTAATCTCATCTCATATCTTCCTACATATTTGTAACAAATATGTTCCATTGATCTCGTCAAACTATCTTGGTATTAACTCAATTGATAAACATTGATCACTCAGTTCTAATGAGTTCAATTGCTTTGTTAGATCTTCTTTGCATGATCAATCACTCATCATTTGATCTTCTAACAAGCTTGAAATTTATCTCTGATGAGCTCCCATCAATTTTAAACTTGGAATTAGTACATGCCTTCTACACATTGTTGTCAATTCCTACTTTTGAGGCACTTGGAATTTTGACATTGTACATTGACTATTTGAATTTAAACCACGTTATAGATTTATTGTTCAAGATTCATGATTGTGATACTTATCACTAGCGTATTAACTTAAAAGTGTCTTTGATATATTGAGTTCACTACACATCATTGGATCTTCAACATATTATTAATTTTTAATCGTTAGATCTTCTAACAAACTCAAACTTTACCTTATGCAAATTTGATTAAGTGTGGGCACCATCTCAATATGCCTAGAAAGATAAATTTTCACCTTTATATTTTTTGATTCACTCATCTACCTGTTCTAAAATTTGGACCATATAAAATAGGCATGATAATGAAAAAATCCATATACTCATTTATTTATAAATCCTTTGCATATGTGAGAAATAACACTATTAATTTGCACACTCAAATTCTTCTACGATAGAGATAACTATGCTTAAAACTACCTAGAAGGTCAAATTTGTTCTTGCATAATTTTTTTTTACTCTTCATCATATAACCTATAATTTATCACATAAAATCCTCCCATATAGGGGATTCCATCCATATATTCATCTACTCCATAAACCTTTACACATGTAAGATATGACATCATAAAAATTCCTCATATTTTTCTTTCCATCTACAAATTTGATTAAGTGTGGGAAAGCGCTATCGAAATACCTGGGAGCCTAACTTTGTTCATGCATATAATTTATCATGCTATATCAAATGACCTAATATTTAGCACATAGAAACTAGGAACAAAAATGAACAAACCCATATGATCATTTTATCCTAACACTTCTATGTGTTCAAATTATTACCTCATCCACATGTTTACTTAGATCTACTCGAAACCTTTTGAAAATTTTGCTAAGTATAAAAATTTAGTAAATTATGTCTGAGTAGCCAAATTTTTATCCTCATATATTCTATCACACTTTAATGCATGACTTCAAATTTGGTGGATAACAAATAGGGACTAATGTGATCACAACCATATGACTAACTCCCCTAGACTCATTCACACATGGTAATGGTAACATAAAAAAACTACCTTATAAGATTTTCTTGTCATAGATCCAAAATATGTAGATGAACATAATGAAGAACTAGATGAATTATACACATGCACACAATCACTCCAATCATCCTTAACCTATGATATGATCCCTTAAACATACTCTTATCACCATATTTAGCCTTGAGCCAATGACATCAAAAATTATAATAATCTCCCTTTTTACATAAATAAAAATCATATTGCCAACAATATATGCCTTTATTATTGATGGAAAACAAAATGCTCTAATCTTATAATACTCTAATCCTTCTCTGGCATTACTTGCACTAGCTTCTGATGAGTATGAACTAAATATATTCATATAAAATGTTCTCTCCCTCAAGCAATGGCACATTTATCTAAGCTCAACTTGGACACATGCTCTGATCTTATCTAGCATTTACACTTTTTGTCCAAACTTTTGCAGAGAGCATTTGCACTTCTGCTCCCCCTTTGAAATTAATGGCAAAGAAACTCTTTCTCACTATTTATCCAAATGTTTCTCCCCCTTTATTAGATACATGAGTTTGTCCAAGAATTTACAACCATCAACTCATTAGAAATTTGCAACAAAATTCATACCTAAGTTTCCTTTTATCTCTTCTTCCAGGGATTTTTAAATTTTCTATGATACTCTTTCTATACTCATGCCCTATCACTAGAATCTAGTGGTGTGATGTAAGAGCCACCATTCCCAACTTCTATCTCAGATACTCAAATTATTCCTTGGGAATAGGTTTGGTGAATATTTCTATAATTTGATCCTAAGTTGGCACATACTCCATTGTAACCTCTTGATTAGTAACTTTTTATATTAAGAAGTAATAATTGATTGATATGTACTTGGTTCTAAAATACATCATTAGATTATATGATATATTAATATCACTTAAATTGTGATAAATGATAGAGATAGGTGATTTTTACTCTACCTTGATGTCTTTGAATGTTTGCTTCATCCACAAGACTTGTGTGCAACATGCCACTACTACCAAATACTCTAATTGTACTATAGAAAGAGTACTTTACTCTTGATTTTTTTTATCCATGAAACAAGTATGTTTCCAAGGAAAAATACACCACCAATAATGCTTCTTATATCATCCACACTTCCAAGCCAGTCAACATCTATATATGTTGTCAAAGTTAAATATTCACTTTTAGGATACCACATACCATAATCAATTGTGATCTTGATATATCTAAAGATCCTTTTCACTATATTGACATGTGATTCTTTGGGAGTAGCTTGAAATATTGAAACCATGCACACAACTTGTATGATAACATGCCTTGATGAAGTTAGGTATAAGAAGCTACCTATCATTGATCTATACATAATATGATTTGCATCAAGGGACTCATTCTCTTTACGTAGCTTGCATCTAACTATAATGGAAGTACTAATTGGTTTGTTATCTTCAATTTCAAACTTCTTGAGAATTTCCTTTGTATACTTTATTTGGGATATAAATATCCCTTCATCAATTTGTGTTATTTGTAGACCAAGGAAGAAAGAGAGTTCTCCAAGCATAGACATCTCAAACTCACTTTGCATTTATGTATAAAATTCTTTGCACATTTTGTTTTTAATAGCACCAAAGATGAAGTCATATACATATACAACAATAATCAACATATGTTCACCTTCACTATATGCACATCCTTTTTTGAGTCTTTATTAATGCAAGTACTAGTCTAATCTTGAATACCATGCTTTAGATGCCTATTTTAGACCATACAAAGCTTTATTTAGTCTTTACACATAATTTTCCTCCTCAAATTGCTGAAAACATTCAAGTTGTTCAATATAGATTTCCTCTTCTAGGTTCCCATTCAAGAAAGCAAACTTGACATCTATTTGATAGACTTTGAAGTTTTGTATAAACAGAGAATGATAAAAACAATTATTATATCTTCAAATTTAGAAACTAGAGTAAATGTTTCCTCAAAATCTATGCCTTAAAATTGTGCATATCCTTTACATACCAATCTTGACTTATTTCTTATGATAGCTCCATATTCATTAATCTTGTTTCAAAAGACCCACTTTGTACCTATCATATTCTTGTTTGAAGGTCTTCGAACTAATTACCAAGTTTTGTTATTTTCAATTTGGCTCAATTCTTTTTCCATGGATTTTAGCCAATTTTCATCCTTTCTAGCTTTAACATAGCTCTTAGGCTTAATTTTAGACATTAGAAAAAAACTTACTTGTTCCTTGTTCATTGCAACTCTTCTCCTTGTTTAAAATCCTTCATTATTATTGACAATGATTTACTCTATAGGATTATCCTTTCAAACAAATCTTGTAGGTTCCTTTTCATTTATTTCCTTAGCCTCTTCATTATTTTCTACTTATTCAAAATATAATTATTTAATATAGATTTCCTTATCAGGTTCAACATGTTTCAAGCATTCTTTAACCTTGAAATTTATGATCTCTACAATCTTGTGTAACATTTTATTGTAACATATGTAGGCTTTGCTTTGAGTGGACTAACCAGTAAATATTATTTCATCACATATTTATTTAAAGCTTCCTAATTTTTCCTCCTTTCTCCTAATGTAGCATTTTCTTCCAAACACTCTAAAATACTTAACAGAGGCTAGTTTTCCATACCATAGTTTATAGGGAGTTTTATCACTATTTACCCTTAGTTGTACTATGTATAAGATACATATTGTTATTTGGATGGCTTCTCTCTAGTATCCATCAAGTAACTTGGCCTCTTTTAGCATTGTTCTAGCCATCTCTTTGACTATGATGTTATTTCTTTCAACAACTCCATTCTACTATGGAGTCCTTACTACAGAGTAATGTCTTTTGATTCCATGATTCTCATAATACTCTATGAACTCATTTGAGGTGAATTCTCCACTTTTATCAAATCTTAAACATTTGATTTTTCATCCAATATCATTCTCCACCATGGTCCTAAAGATATTGAATCTCTCAAATGCTTGTGACTTGTCCTTTAAAAAGGTTACCCACATCATTCTTGAGTAATCATATAAAAATAACATGAACTATCTCTCTCATTTTTATTCTCTTGTCTTAATAGGACTATAAATATTAGTATGAACTAATTCTAGAGGATTTTTAGTTGCACACTCCTTTGTTTAAAAACTGACCCTTATCTATTTGCCTAGTTGACATTCCTTGCAAGTAGTGTCTACAAGTTTGGTTATCTTAGGAATGTGTCTAACACACTTATTTAAGCTCACTTTGACTTTGTTATCAATGTTGACATGACCCATTATTCTATGCCATAAACAATTCTCATCAATCTTTCCTATCAGGAAATTATTACCATTTACTTCATCAAGATTATAGATATTAGTTTCAATTATTTTCCCTTCTATAACTAGTCTTCCATATCTCTTTAACTTACATCCTTATACATTAAATGTGACTTTATATCCATTGTCACACATTTAGATGACACTTAGTAGATTATACTTCAATCCTTCAACATAAAGCACATCATGTATAGGAAGTTTTCCATCTATGTTCAAGGTTCCCTTACCTCTGAATTTACTAAAGTGTTGTCTCCCAAGCTGATAGACCCTTATATTTTCTCAATTTGATGAACTTGCTCTTGTCACTACTCATATGTTTTGAGCAACCACTATTTATTACCAACAAATTCTACTCCTTAGCATGGAGTGTAGTTTGAAAAATCATAGATTGATGTTTCATTTTCAACCCATCTTTGGATTTCTTATTTGGCTTATTTTTATCCTTTTCAAAGACTTGTGAACCTTTGTTCACATAGGGAGGCATGCCTTTCTTTTTACTTTGTGTTTTTGGTCTTACAAATTTTATTCTACATTATTTAGCTATGTGACCAAAATTATTAGAATTATAGCATATTACATTTATATCTAATAAGGAATCAAATGAATTTATACTTAATTTTTTTTTTCTCTTTTAGGTACAACTCTACAATCAATAGCCTTATGACCATATTGATTACATGTATAAAAACAACCATATAAATATGAGGAATACCTAGTCATAGCATTTCTTAGTGCAGTATGAAGAACTCTTTTAAACTTTTGATTATTCAAGTCTCTCATTTTTATGTATCCATATGCATTAAATACCTTTATCTTCATCTTTTCTTCAAGCTTAATTTCAGATTCAACTATATTTAGATCAGTAGTGCTTGAGTCTATCTTTGTATCCTTGTCAACTTTCTCTTTTTTGCTCATAATTATCATTCTACTTTGAAGTTATCATATATGTTAGCAGATGTACTAGTTATGGAACTTTTTACTTTTTCATAACCAAGACCTGATCTCTCTTTTGAAGGATTTTGAGAATTGATCAATTCATAAATAATTTATGATCCTCCTATCAAATTCAAACTTTTGTCTAGTTGTCCTTTAACTTTCTCAATCTCTTTTCTCAAAGCCACTATTTTTGCCTCTAACTTCATGCACTCATTGGATTTAGATTATAGTTCAATTTTGACTACAACTTGTATTATTTTATCCCCTTTAACTTATGTCTTTAGGATAACCACCATTTGATATGATTTTTCAAGAATTTAGATATTTTATCAATCTCCTTTTATCCAAGCTTCTTCTTTTTTGAGTTTTCTTTTCTCAACTTATCTATTTCTTCTAGAACACAGATAAGTTCACATTCTAAATCCACTTCTCCTTCTTGTTCTTCATTTGAGTCTTAAAATTATTCTTGGTACATAAAATTTGATCCTATTATCATGAATATGACATCATTTTCCTCAACCACAAAAGCATATTCATGATCATCATCAGAACTATCACTATCATCTATTGAATAACTATTTTCTTTTGTGTATAGGCCTTTCTTATTTTTAAAGTTCTTCTTCCTCAAATAGTGAGGTTTCACCTTTTTAATATTCTCTTATTTCTCAGATTTATCCCTCTTTTTATAATGTAATTTAACAAAAAAATATCCTACTTTAACATAGTTAAAGCATTTGAAGGGTAACTTACCTTTGTGCTTTCTAGATCCTCTTCTTAATCTTCTAAAAAAATTGGCTTCTTCTTCTTCACTAGTCTCCTTAGATCTATATGTAAGTCTTCTACCTTGACTAGTTTTGGATGATTTGAATGTAGGTTCTCTCTTAAAGGTATATAATCCTCCCATTCTCATCTCATAGGATGTTAATGTTCCATGGAACTCATCAATAATGAGTCTATCCACATCTATTACTTCCTCTATTGTATATATTTTTGAGTCATACCTTGATCGTAGAGATCTTAGAACCTTTTTTAAAATGAATAGTTATTTCACCTCTTCTCAAAGGCCTCAAATTGAATTGAATATTTAATCTACTTTGATGAGGTAGCCTATAATTTTTTTTTCTTCATTCATTTTAAGGATTTCAAACTTGACTTTGAATATTTGTAGCTTGGCCATATTTACCATGTCATAAATTTCATAGGTTGTTTTCAATTTACTCTATATGTCTTGTGAATTTTTATAGTGCATCACTTTTACAAACTCTAAATTAGACAATCCACTTAAAATAACATTCTTAGCCTTGGCATTTCTCTCATATGCTTTCTTAGTAGCCTGATCAGTAAAATTTTTAGCAGGAGCTATATATCCATTTATAATAGACATCCATACATCAAACCCTAATGAATATAAATATGATTCCATTCTTATTATACATAATTCATAGTTTTATCCATCAAAGAGAGGTTCCTCTTTTGAGGAAGATCCTTTTTGACTAGCCATTTGTGCTTACCATCCAAAACCTACCTGAGTTGATTAAGCTTCTTCTAAGGAACCAGGGATATAATAAAAATTATTGGAACATAATTATATAATAAGAGTGGAGTGAGTAGGTATATTTATTAACTTATTCATTTTCAAAAGCTTTTAATTTAGAGTAAAACTATATGCAGAGATTGCAAACACACAAATAGACACAACACTAGATATACCGTGGAAAACCCAATATAGGAAAAACCACCATGAGAATAGATTCTATAATCTACCATCCTAATCTATCCTTATAATAAATGACCTCACTATTAAATTCATCACACATCATTATATATTCAATATAAGATTAAGTTCTAATCGTTAGATCTTCTAACAAGCTCAAACTTTACCTTATGTAAATTTGACTAAGTATAGGGACCATCTCAATATGCTTGGAAGGTTAATTTTGAACCTTCATATATTTTGCTTCACTCATCCACCTATTTTTAAATTTGGACTATATAAACTAGGCATTATAATTAACAAACCCATATGCTCATCTCTTCATGAATCCTTCACACATGAGATATAATGACATTAATCTTCTCACTTAGTTTTTTCTACCATAGAGTGAACCATGCTTAAAACTACCTGGAAGGCCAACTTTGTTCTTGTATAAATTTTTATATGCTACATTACATGACATATAATTTAGTTCATAATATCCTCTCACATAGGGTATTCTATAAATATATTCATCTAGTTGAAAAACCTTCACATGTTCAAGATATGACATCATATAAATTCTTACTCAACTTTTTCTTACCATCTACAAATATGACTAAGTGTGGAAAAACATTTTCAAAATGCTTGGGATCCCAAATTTTCTCATGCATATATTTTGTCTTGATATATCACATGAAATAATATTTAACACATAGAAAAAAACACAAAACTGAATAAACTCATATGATCATTTTGTGGTAACAGCTCCATGTGTGTAAATGTTAACCTCATCAACATGCTTACTTGGCTCTGCTTGAACCCTTTTGAAAATTTGGAGAAGTATAGAAACTTAGTGAATTATTTTTGAGTAGTCAACTTTATATCCTCATATCTTCTACTACACTTCAATATATGACTTCAAATATGGCACATAATAAATAGGGACTAATGTGATCATAACCATATGACCAACTCCCCCAAACTTTTTCACACATGGTGATGGTGACATAAACAAATTACCTTCTTAGATTTTCATTTCATAGACCCAAAATGTCTAAAATCAGATGAATTTTACACATGCACACAAGCACTCCAGTCATCCTTAACCTCTGATAGAATCCCTTTTACACTCTTATCACCATATTCAGTCTTGAGCATCAATGTCATCCAAAATGTCAATAATATCCCTTTTGACATCAATGATAATCATATTTCCAACACAATACTTGCTTCATGTTTCTCATAACACTTGAGAAAGTCTTTAAAAAATACTTCATTGAAGTTATTGGGAGCAAATGTATTTTTTTCACTTGGTGGTTAAAAAATACCATATTCTTCCACCTTATTCTTGTGTACATGATGGATGATCATGATTAAAGTACCATGCTCATAATTTTTTGGAATAAGGACATGTATCTTAGTTTTCTCAAACTCTTTGGTTATAGCATGAAATTATTGCCACAACTCTTTACACTTTTCACTAGCATTTTTCCCAAACTATATCGCTTGAGAAATTGAGATGTCTCCTTCATCAACCTCACTCAATATTTAATCTTATTTTTCAACTATAAATTAGGGTTGATTTGACCAACCAAGGTCTAAAACATCACACTTTTCTTCCTCAATGTCTTATTTTTCTTCCTCTAGCTAAAAAATATTAGGGATATCTTCAATTGACACCTCATCTTGAAGTAGACCAACCTATAGTACCTAGTTTTGATCATATTTTTCATCTATGTATAATGGAAATTTAGTATTACATTCAAGTTTTATCCCATATTTAGCTTAATTATTGCCCTTTTTAGGCTATAATTCATTAATTTCAAAGCCATGCGAAGAAAGCTAGTCCAAACCTAATTTTTCCTCCTTTGAATAAAGTGGGATGCCTATTATGATCTCCTCATCATAGGTACTTGTATTTTCCTCTTGTGTCTCACCTAGGACTACAAGTTCATCCTATATCCTCAGTAAAATAGGTTTTTTCTCTAAGAGGGAGATGGTGGGAGGGTCAATAGGTTCACCTTACTTGTAACTTAGGAGAGTACTACTCCAAATAGGAATATTGAGAGGTGTCTTTAGTGGATCTTGAGGAAAGGAGAGGGAGTATTCAAACTCTTGTAAACAAATATCATTGAGATGAGCTATATATAAACCACTTTCTTTTTGAACCATAACTTCCTCCTTATCCAAGACTAATTATTGGGTCACCATAAGAAGCACCTCCTCCTTCATCTCTATGACTTCCATGACTAATTTCCATGAGGTAAATGTATAGGGTACATCTACATTGTTTTCCTCTTGTCCTTGAATAGGCATAGGATAGATTGGTCTCACTAATGAGAGCATGGTATAACTAGAATCACTAGCATAGGGAGATATCCATGGTGGGATGGTTTCATGATCTTAAATGAGAGTGTGTGTATGGGTAAGAGAGTATAAATTTATTTTTTTGTTTGATATGTTATATTTCCTAATGATCTAACACCTATTTAGTAGATAGTATCAACTCTTTCATCTCTAGCTTCTCAACATCACTGTAGTCACCTTATTCAATGGATTCCCATACACTCCAAAACTCATGAAATAAGATAATTATCCCCTCCATAGAATTAATGAGGAATTAATATCCAAATCTAAACTATTTATTTATTTTTGTGATTTATCTCCATTAGTTTAGTATTACTTCTCTGATTCTTAACAAGGATTGGCTTTAAGAAGGCCGACTAGGGGGCTGATTTAAAGATCTTAGAGGTTGAGATTGAGACTCCTAGATTAGAGAAGATACACAAGACTAATTTAAATTATCTTTTTGATATTAATATGATATAAACATATTGTCCATGATTTGGACCATGCTTCTCGAACACACTTTGTTCTCCCTCTCACCAACTACCCATTGTTCACCCCCATAAATTGAGTACCTCTCCTTGACCAACTAAATAGAAATCCTTTCCTCTTTTATAAAATTAATAGGGATGAATAAAGAGAGTTATAAACCCATACCAATATCCTTTATCAACTCTATATAATCTAATAATGTTTACTTAAATCTTGACAAAGATGTAACTAGATAAACATAGTCTTGACAAGGGGGATTAGAAGACTAATTTGAATTCCAAGGAGGATAATTTTAGTCATACACAAGGGAGGGAGGGAGTAAAATTCCATTATAGGGTTGATATGTTGCTTGAGGTCCACTTGGGTGAAACACATAAATAATATTAGCCTTATATGAGTGATGTTGAGGTAGACAATAAGCATGTTGATCAAAATAAGATTGAGTATACATACCAAGGTTCTAATTTTGGGAACTTAGAATACTTAAAAATATGATGTTCATAGTGGATTAATTATTTATGTTTAAAAATGTGCCTCCAAATGCTGATTGCATTAAAAAATAACACTAATAACCCTTCAGTGAATTGAAGAATTTAGTAGTCCCATAGGGCATGCCAAAAAACATTGTAGCATATAATTACACCCTTGTGAGAGAGTTATTAAACATCTCTCATTATTTTCTACAAAATACAATCAACCCTAGGTTGTGTGTATCCTATGATGGGGTTGAACCTCCAAAGAATGATGGTTCATATTGGTAGTTCACCTAAACTATTGATTTTACTTGGAAAAGGGATAAAAGTGTTATAAATGATGAATGAAAACATAAAAAAGGTGATGAAACAAACTGAAAAACACTCCAAATTGATTGAAATTGACACTAATGAATCTCAAAGATAACCCTCACTCACACAATCTCTTAAACTAGTAATTTTGCATCAATATTTCTAAAACTACGCTCACTAGAAAAAAGGTGAAATATATAAGAGTATAAAAATCACACTATACCTTCACTAATGACCAAAAATACACACGTTAAAACCTAAAAAAATGGTGGAATACTTTCAAAAAGGAAAGAAAGATGGATAATTACCAAGGAAGAACACCTCTCCACAAAGTAATCATACACAAACTGACTAGATCACTATATTCAAGCAAGAGATAAGCACAATAAATTATATTATTACTTTAAAAGGTTGTTTTAAAAAAAAATTATAGGGTTTTACCTTTTCATATGAGAGTATATCTTATAAATGGGAAAGAAAAGGGAGATATAGGAGAAAAGGGAAGAGAGAGGAGTAGAAAGATCTTAGAATTCAATAAATGTCCCTCAACCACATTTCATAGACTCTCAAAAACACTTATATTACTTAATCACTTATCCTCTCTTATAAAATTAACCTTAAAAGGTCAAAAGGGTCTTCAAGCTATCTCATTGGCCTAAAAGGCCCTAGAAGACAAAAATATTTAAGGAAGATGATTTCAAACTCCACTAACTTTGAGAAAATTATTTGAAGTTATATAAACCTCATCGAATTCTTAAATTTGATTCTAAACCCTCAAACTCTTATATTTAAATTTATACACCCCATCTTACTTGGCTTGTGTTTGTAACTTGACATCATGGTTAGTGATTATACTATTTGATGCTTGCAACTAACCTTGAAGTCTATCTTTTAGTGTTTTTTTTTTATGTTTTTTTTTATCAACTCAAATTTTACTCCTATAACTTGAAAAATTCCCCATGAGACCTAAGAATCTCTTAGATTCTATTGATGGAGGTCTTCAAGATTGTGCCACCCTCGACTAGATATGTAAGAACCTACTCCCAAGGTAATTTATCATCATGAGAGATAATTTTAGACATGTATGAGGCTTCTATACATCCATATAATTTATATGAGGAAGAAAATTAAGATTAAAAATACCTTCAAGACTTGGAACAATGGTGAAAATCACCATTAAACTTGTAACTATTCACAAAATGTCAAAAAACATGGGTTTTTAACCTTTCATCTCATCAAGGCACCATATAAACCCTTAGGAAGGGATACAATTTCCATATAATGGTGATTTAGGTCCCATTAAGCCTCTTCCATGCATTTATACCATTTCTCTCTTTAAAGACCTACAAAAATAGGCATTTTAGGCTATTTTGGGCCTCTTAAGAACTCACACGTGCCAAATTATCCCATAAAATATGTAAAAACTTATATTGAGAGAGTCCTATACATGTTATAGGTGTTTTCCAAGTTATTCCAAGTCATTTCATGGGCCTATGAGTTCAAAAATGCAAAACTAGTCAAAATAGGGTCTTTGGGAGCTCAAACATGATTACCTTCTTAACGATCTTTAATAAAATATAAAACTATATTAAATAAATTATTAGAATTAATATTTATCCTATATACCCATTCAACTTTCTTAATAATCTTGGGTTCCCATGTATAAGGTTTGCAAAGATATGTATGTACAATATTTGTTTGTGGGGTTCTGCATGCATTCTAAGCCAACTTTTATTATTAATGATATTTCATAAATATCAACCCCTTAATCAACCTCAATCCATAAGTTATTTAAATTAAATATGGGTACTAAAAACATACTTAAACCATTTGGCCCAATTCCTTAGGTGGTGAAAGAAATGAGCATTTGAAGAGGGGATTGAAGTAGTTATCTTAGACTTGAAAAGTTTGAATTTCTCCTTGAGATTGAAATTGACCATCAAATTGACCTTTATTTTCCTTAAAAAACCTTGGAAATGTGATATATAATTCACTTATATCTTGAGACCCGTTTCTAGGCCTTTTCTCTAAAATTTCCAAATTCACCTTAAAACTTGCTAAAATGTTTCAAAAGAGTGTGAGGAACATGAGGTAGGGTCATGAAGTTTGTCTTATCTTTACACCATTGTATCATCCAATAAACTAGGAATATTCATATCTCTTCACACCACACCAATTAATTCTATGATACTATATTACATCATTAATTTAGGAGTAGAAAGAGACTAGTCATGGGGGTAAAAGGTCATTGAATGGTCTATGAGAGTGGCATGATCCATCTAGGAAAAATTTTCATATGTAGGCCAATTTTGGAAAATAATAACCTAGGTATATTATATCCATAAATAACTAAGTAATAAATAATTGGTGCCATGGTCAACCAATGGGTGGTCTATGGGTAGTCTATATAACCTAGGGTGATAATGAGGAACATAATTAGTGATACACAAACAAGCATCTACTATAATAATAAGTAATTAAAATATATAAACTAAGTAAATAAATGAAATGTAATAGGGATAAATATGATTTCTTTTTGGTGTGGCTAATCAGTGCATCAATAACCCCTAGGTTCAAGTGGCACTTTGTAATTTATGTTTTAGGATGAAGACATCAAATGCAAAGAAGAAGAACTATGTCTCCTTAGTTTGGGACTATCAATACTGCAATACCTCCTTGGCATGAATCTTTATATTGAGTTTTAAAGACCTTTAATAAATACTAGATCTCCAATAATAACACCTTAAAATCTAAATCTTCATTTTACTACTTAAGATGAAAAATGAGACCACAAGAAGAGAAAATGAGTGTTTTGATATCTTTAGAATGATAATATGACCCATATATATAATTCTCCAAACCAAAAAATAGGCATGAAATCTATGTCTATGGTTTTATCCAAGACTATATGGTCAGATACAATGTTCACTAACATATAATTTTATCATCCATGCAAATACAAGTTAATCGGTAGGTATAATAATTAGGATAATATTGGGTAGGCCAATATTGTACATGGAAAGTTATTTAAGAAACAAATTTATCAATCTAGCCAATATAGTAGGAATATATGGTTTCTAGTAAAAATTTAAATAAATTAAACATATAGGTAATATAGAAAGAAATAAAAACAAGTTCATAATGATACTAATGAATATATGAGAGAATAGTACTTAAATGTGTCTCACCAATTACCATGCACTGATCTCAACCCTTTCATGATGCATTATTTAATACATGCACTCAGGGAGATTGATGTACCAATAATAATCTACAAATAAAACCATTAGAGAGGTGATAAAATTTAAAAATATTAGGTGTATGCATATTCCCTACCCAAATCTCATCACGTGTCAAAATAGTATAATGTGAGATGGTGCTTTGAGAAAGAAACATAAAAACATAAAAGAACACAGTTGAATAAAAATGGTAAAAAATCTAAAAGTAAAATGAAAGGAAATAAATAAATATAAATTCATACCTTCATATACCTTTCCAACATAATAAATTAAAATGTGTGTGTTATATCTCATGAAAGGTGTTAATTTATAAGTTTGACGAGTAGACCTAATTAATACGAGAAAAATCCAAATTTATTAACAAAAAACTATTAGCACCTAAAATTATGTACTTTAACAAGATATTAATTATTGTTTTGATTAATCAAAAGGACATATAGATAAAAATATATACAATAAATTTAAAAATTATAGGTTATTAAAAGGAAGTTCTATAATTTTAAACTTTACTGATAAATAGGTGAAATGAAGTTCATTATCTCATCTATTATTTTGAGAAAATGAAAACTCTAGACACCCATTTCTAGTGAAACAATAGACAATGTTTAGATAAATATTAACAGGATGGGTGTGAGGTTTCCAATGAATAACCATAGGATACATGCACATAGGTGATGAATTAATTATTTGATTTCGTGAAATATATTAAAATAGAGTATATATAAGAAATCTATGTACCAATAAAAATATTTGTAGCATAGTTTTCCCAAAAAAGTATCAAAATGTAGACAAAATCATGATGGGTGATTGGTATAAGACCAAGTACCAAATTAAAGGCTAAGGGTATTTAATAAGACCAATGGAATACATATATACCACCATTCAATTGAATTAGCTAGGTTGATAAAATATAGGTTTTACGGTATAGCTAAGTATCTAAAATTCATTGTAAAGACTAATAACATATACAATGGATGATATAGTATAAAAGTTAATAAAACTAGTTGATACAATACAATCATGGCTAGTACCATAAATAAAAAATTTCATGGATGATACTATACAATATGGATGATGTAATAATAAAAAATTACATTATCAATAAAGTAGATATCTAGATGATGACGATAAATGGAAATCTACATAGCTGATATTGTATTGAATGGATGATTTAGTAGGAAAATAAATATGTATCCAACTAATTTCTTGTGAAGGGACTATATGGCTGATACATATAAGTATGGTTGATATAGTCGATAAAATGATACATGTCAAGCATGCCAAAAATTCTAGATGGATGATGTAGTATAAAATAAACAAACTAACTAACACACTAGAAATAAAGACCCATTCTTATTTTGAATACAAATTTAGTTATATTTTAATTTCATTTCATTTTTTTTAATCAAATTCTAAATAGGTATTATTATTTAAAATTTTTTAGAGATAAAATAAATTATGGAGGACCATAGATGTGAGTTGGATACTAAATCTATTATCTAGGATCATATATGTGGATAGATCATAACTCATCAGTCTAGTGTCCAAAGGCATCATTGGAATTTTTTAGGTCACTCTTATCATGGAGCTAGTAGTCATGTTTCTCATGCACTAGGAGAGTATCAAAAACACATTTAAGTAAGTGATAGATCAGGATAGGGTTGAGGTGGCCATCATATGATAGTATGCACATGATATAATAAGGATAACTATTGAGGTAAATCCCATGAGCTATGACACACCTATATCTATATTAGAGTGTTAGGAGCTATCCCAATGGGCCATAACATTTAATGAGTATGATCCATACAAGTTGATCATTAGAATATTCATTATATTTTTATAATACATTATAGATATATGGAAGGAAATAATTATTTTGGTGACCATGTAATTTTCATGTGACAATCATATGACATGGTACCACTATATACTATAGGTCTATACTAATATGCCTTCAAATGGGAGCATTGTGTATAATATAGGATATATAATTTGACTCTATCTCATAAATGACTAATATTGGATGTTTATTATGGGATAGTAGATGATTGGTCATATCATAGTATATGATTATATATCTATTAAAGATTCCTAATGTATCAACCAATAGGTATACCACACCAGATTAGGTACCATCTACCTCAAGTGATAAAGTTGGAGAAAGATCACATATTTTAATAAAACTGTCTATATCTAGTAATGGGAAATATACATAAGGATTTGTTTAATCACAAGTCATTATACTTGTTTTTTAGATACTCACTTGTATGGTAAAATCCTTTAACAATTTAGATGTGTTCAACTAGAAGAACCACTATAATATACACCATATGGGATGAGACACTCGAGGGAGACAAGAAGAGAGAGGGGACATGAAATACCATCTTAAATCCTATTTTTGATACCTAAACATGTCATACATAGTGGGAGAACAAAAAAATTAATAACATAAGGTGAGGATAAAATAGGAAAAAGTGGGTGTTGTTTATGATGCATCTATGTAAAATATGGAGCCAATAAATAGGGACAAATGGGTCATCCAATAATAGGTGAGCCTAGTTGGGCATCAAGTCTTGGTGGTCTAGTGAGAGATATGTATAGGGGCTCAACTTATATTTAATTGAGATAGTAAAAAGGTCCTTGGAGGTAGGTAAAATGAAGATATATGGTGGATCTCATTATATCATATTTCAATGAGCATGTGAATTTATTTATATTTTTTGGTGTCGATACATCAAACATATGATGATGGGATAAATCTACTACTACTTAGATGATAATACCAATAATATCAAAGGTTGTATCATGACAATAGGAAAATGTGGCACATGTTACCTTAGCTAAGGATATACTTGCACATAGAATGACTATTGACTGAGTTCATGGGGTAGAAACTATGTTGTCTAGAGAACATAGAGATATATCCAAATTGTATTATTGTACTCAAAAAATAGTGGCATCTCTAAAGGTGGATAGGATTGTAGCTTCCTTAGGGAGCATAAAATTTTTACAAACATTTATGGATGAAGTATATCCACATAAATATATGTACATATGTTTTACATTGATGTATAAAATGTTTGACACATGTATATATGTGTTTGACTATGTTTGTATGTGTGTATATATAGTAACATAATTTTTTTCATGAATACTTGATCATGCATATTTCATCCCCTTTTGTCATTAATTTATGTGTACACTTAATTGATACATATTTCATCAATTTGACCTATTTTAAGCATAAGAGGAGACTTACTTCTATAATAAGACCATCTATTATCACCTAAAAATGATCTTACTTCTAAAAAACACCTTTATGAATATGTATTACTTGACTTAGATCCCAAACTAATAACCTTTACTAAAGGGACAACAACAACCACCATTCTTATCCCTATTTGTCATTTATATCCTTTTGTCAAATTAATCAATGTTTCAAAAAAAAAGTTTCTTTAGGGTTAGCCATTACATTCTTAAACTATCAAATGGGACATTTCCATTATTTAAATAGTATAAATACACATTCATTTTAGACACATTGTAAAGCTTATAAATTATTTTACAAGATATTATTTACATAAGTTCACATTGAACAAAATTTCCCTATTATTCCCTAATCATTTTTTAAGCACTCTAAATAGCCATGACTCAAGTCTAAATTCAATTTTATGTATCCCTATCCAATAAATGATTAAGTATTATATGTGTGTGTGTGTGTGTGTGTGTGTGTGTGTGTGTGTGTGTGTGTGTGTGTTCATATAGTACAAAAAACATAATTTCACAAATCATTTAGGTTGGATAGATACATGGAGTTTGATCCCTCTTCAATGTATTGGTATGTAGGCAACGCTTAACACAATATGGTATGAATTTGTAGCACAACTCCAACTGCTAACCTATTTTTACCCCTTCAAATCCATTTGCCTCTCTATGTCACAAATATATGCTTTATATCCTTAATAAGGAATATTAAAGTCTTCACACACTTTCCAAATATCAAATAATTACAAGAAGACCTAATTTTCACTATTTCACCTAATTATTCAAGAAGTTTTAGTTTTATATAAAAATACAAGATCAACCAATAGGGATAAAAATTATAGTTTTTCATATCCACTATTTAGTGTTCATGTCATTTAGGGCACTCTAGCTTATATTTTAGAAGTTTTATATATTTTTTATATTTTGTTTTCCTATTCAATTACCTAACAACCTACAAATATAAGTTCATCTCGCATTTACATTTTTTATAATTGTTTTTTAATTTATCTTTGTCTACTTCAATCATTTATCTTTAATTTGATGTTAAAAATTGTGTTTATAACACTTTATATTATTCAATTTCATTTATATAATTTACTATTAATCACCACATTAGTTCAATTTTAGATAAAACCTTTGGTGAACCTACGTACTGATCAAACCTAGCCAAACCCTATGTTTTCCTTATGGATTCAAAATTATTTTTTAAAATTATGAATGTTTCATTAGGGTTTTATATTTTATCTCTAATTTTACCTCCTTATTGATGTAAAAAATTAAAATTATGTTACTTTTTACCATATAAATTCACCCTCATTTTATTCTAGGGTTTTGTGTTCATACATTTACAAATATTTTTTCCTTGATTGTCTCATTTATGATTAATAACAAATCAAATTTCAAATTTAAAATATATTTTTTATATTCTTATTGATATAACCATAAACCTATTTTTTTCACCATAATTATATATATATATTCAATTTATTATTTTGAAAAAATATTTAAATAAAAGGAAAAGGGTATACCTATTTTATAATAAATTTATGGGTTTCATTTATTCTATGATGTTACTCCATAACCTCTCTCATATTTATTAAATACATCCCTGATTTATTATAATTTATTATTATTTATTTGTAATATTATAGGGTTTTATTATTTTATATTATTATGATTTCTCAATATTCAAAGAATATGTATGGATTTAACTACAAGAAAATGGAGATTAATTTCTCTTATCATACAAAACCATCCTCCACCCCATCCTCCTCCCATAAGATTAATCAAGGTATATGATGTTTTATACCAATTACAACATATGCATGCTAATATTTCCTTGATAGACTTCCTTTAAACTATGCTTATATAAGGATATTATTTATGATTCATTAAAATAGACCATGTTACCATTATATTTATAACCCTTTAAAGTATTTTCCAAATTCAATGCGATAATATGGACCAAATAAGGTATATCTTTTTCAAAATAATATCTACTTCCAAAACATATCATTGATGCATATTTCTAATTATATATTCAAATTTAAACTCATGAAAAGTTAGTCAAAATAATTATGGTAGATAATAGATCAAGACATAATTTATGTAACATATATTTAATCAAATTATTGGGAATTCAATCCAAAAATATCATTCATTTTGACAATAATATTGACGATTTGATATTATTCCAAGAAAATTATTAGGTCATATCACATTATTTATCACATTGGGGCCCCAAAAAATGGATAAATTTTTTCAAGTTGTGAAAAATGATTTGAATTCTAACATATTATTTGGAATGCCATGGATTCATGAGATGAATGTAGTACCATTTACTCTTCATGCATTTATAAAATTTATAGATCAAGGATAAATTTACACATTCCCATTAGACAAATAACCATTTAAGTATTGTGAAATGATGTAAAAAGTGGTTCTTTATATCCCACATATTCACCTACATGATCACTCATCAAAATTTTGTGAATCACCAAATACTATGATCAAATATTACAATCAAAATATATTTAGATACACATGTATCCAACAAAGGTTATACATTGTATAAGACTTAGGTACACATTATAAATGTATTATTGATCATATTTAGCTAGTTAAATTAAAATAATATCAAGGAGTAGGTTATTTAGATCAATTAAGTTTCTATTTACACCATTCAACATTTATACATATTTTACCATATCAAAACCTAAGACAATACAAGAATTTAATTATGCATCATCATTACAGTTAGTATATTTAAATATCATAGATGATACCTTTTCACTAGATCCACCAATATTCAATGAGTTCTCTACCAATGAGGCTATCCTAGAATGTTTGGATACATATGATAATATCCATCCATTCTACCATAGGAACATGTTTCCTCATAATTATCATACATAATTTGGAGAACCTAATGAGACTGATATTTAATTTTAAACTAATGTCCCATATACTATTCTTATAACACCTGATATGGAAGATAGACCAACATTTATTAATGAAGAGATAGTTAAAATTAACTTTAGTATAGATAATGACCCACATCCAGTATTATTAGTAGATTTACTAAATGATAAGGAATATTATGATGTGTGTTAAATCTTAAAATACTATCTATAGCTATTCGATTATAATTATTAAGATATGTTAGGTATAGATCAAGTAATATCATTACATAATATAGTGTTATATCTAGATGCATAACTTGTAAAATAAAAAATAATAAAAATGCATCATAAAGTCACATTGTTAGTCCAAAAATAACTTGAACAATTATTGGAGTAAATATTCATAACTATTGACTATCTCCCATGGGTTTATAACATATTTATTTATTTTGGATCAAATGTTGATCTTATATGTGATACCAAATTTTAGGATTTAAATAAAACTTGTCCAAAATATGACTTTCATTTGCCAAATATTGATATGATTATAGATTATATGATAGGATATGAGATTTTATAATTCAATGATGTATTTTAGGGTATAATTAAATATATGTTAACCCTAAGGACTAGGAAAAGACTTCATTCATCACCCCTTGCATAAATTTTCTTATATTGTGATGCCTTCTAGATTAAAAAATTTATGTGTAACCTATCAACATGATATAATTAATTATTTACATAATATAATTGAATATTTGTCTATGATCTCTTAGGAAAATACAAACAAAGATAAATTCAATTCTTAGGTTTATGTAAATTTTTTGAACGCTTGCATGTGTATATTGTAATTTTAAATCCATAAAAGTGTGTTTTTGGAGTACTTATAGAAATTTATTAAGGCATATAAAATATTTACAAGGATTTTAAATGGATCCAAAAATGTGAAATCTATTTTAGACATGCCTCCACTAAAAGAACTCAAATAACTATGGTATTTTCATTGAAAAATATATGTAATTCGACATTTTTTGGCTCAACTTGCTAATAAGACACAACCTTTCACACACTTACTCAAGAAATATTAATTTCTAAAATATTTTCAAGATATTTTTGATGTTATCAAAGAATATTTATTACAATCACCCATTCTTATGCTTCTTATCCCTAAAAGATCATTATTATTATACATTCTAGCTACATATCATGCTCTAGGAGAATTAATTGAAAAATAAGATGATGATCACTAAGAGTGTGAATTTTATTATATTATTATTAATTTTTTTGATTATGAAAATAATTATAGTATTGTATATAAACTATTTTGGATCTTATTTTTGAAACACCAAAGTGACAAAATTACACATTGACCAATGAAACATAGGTTAATACTGTATTGGATCCATTGAGATTTTTAATGTCCAAATAACATTTATTAGAATGAATTTAAAAATGGATCATTTGTCTTATATATTTTCACTTAATTTTCATTTCACAAAAATCTTTCAAAGGACAAGTCATAGCAAATTAGATAATGTTAACTCCACTAATAGATACACTATCATTCAATGTTGATTTTATTTGTGATTTTGATTATTATATGGTTGATAATGACACATGTAAAATGTGATTTGATGTATATAAATGTTCCATATGGTTTGGAGTTTGTTTTGTGTTTATTATACCTCACAGTCAACCCATGCCATTTACTGATTGTCTAGTATTTTCCTATACAAATAATATACTAAAATATGAAGCACTCATTTTAGGATTATAAACAACACATAAAATAAAAATAAACTATCACAAAAATATATGGATACTCTTATCCATTTCTAAAAAAAATAAAAAATGTATACCAAACCAAAGAATAAAAACTAGTGCTATATAAAGAATTGATTCAATGATAGATGACACATTTTGAACATATATGTACAGAGCTTATACCTTAAAAGGATAATTGACATGTGTTGAATAGATATTTTACAAGATAAAAAAATTACCTAGGTATTCATGGGATTAAATACCCTTCATTTAATGGTGAAGCTCCTATGTACTTATGTCTATTTACTTCTAATTATCTACTAACAATAGCTATTCACAAATTATATAGATTATGTTTAAGTTGATTTATTTTTAGCGGTATTACATTAATCAAAATGTTCATGAACCATAACAAGGTGATTTTACATCAAGTAAGTATTTATTTTAGAGAATGTGTAAAGAAACTTTGGAAAATCAAGAGTGGAAAAATAGAATATGTGGAGAAAAATAAGTTGTACTTCATAATAAGGACTTTTATAGATCTTATTGAATTTGTAAAAATAAATAAACATTCAAGAGATGATAATAATTTTAGAAAATGACTAAGAAAGATTGGAATTCAAATTCAAATTAAAGATAGCACAAAATTTAGCATTTTAATATTCATAAATCCACCAAATATCTCTTGAGATGTAAAATTCCATAGAAAAGAAATTCTTTCTCATTCATTTTGAACCAATTTCATACAAGGAAAAACTCATAGATCTCAACACAAAGTTTTAGATTGCTTAAATTATCTTGCCTCAGTTCCAATTTCTAGGCAAAAATTACCACCCGCCTCAGGCATATAGGCCTGCACTTATATTTATACAAAAATAGATTTCAAATTCAACTAGGAAACAATTTCTTCATAACCCATGTGCTATGCTAAAACTGGAAACCATTGAGAGGCATCCTCCTCAAATTTATCCTATGTGGCATCAAAAACTAGTGATATGTAGCACCTTTTGGTCTCATTGTTTGGATCACAATTACTTTGCATGTTTGGCAGTGTTCACTTAATTAATTTTCTATTACAAGATCACATCAAGTAATGATGGTTAGCCAAGTTACTTGATTCTTAAAATTTTACAAAGTAATATACCTCATCAAGAAACTCTATTAAATGTCTTTAATCCAAAGTAATTTCTTCTAACAAAGTTACTTTACAAATAGAATGTAACAAAATGAGAAAAAGAAATAATAAATTGTCAAAACAAATAGAAACAATAATTATTCCACCTCGTGGACTTTAGATCTACATTTCTCTTTACACTTGATGTGATAAGACATCATCAACTATATTGTTGCATCATGTTTAGCAAGTGGTGTTATTTCCATTTCAAATATTAGCATTTATCTTTCTAACCTCTTGATATGACCCTTTACATTTTCAATTCTTGGCTCAAGTCTCTTTATTTATTATTAACATTTGATTAACTCCTTTATGGATTTAGCTATGAAATGATTTGTGGCTTTGTCCATTAAATATTTAAACTAATGATATAACTAATTAGATGTCCTTGGAACATTATCAGACCAAATGTTAGTAAGACCATAGAGACAGTCTTCTAGATTCACCTTTTCATTATGAGCTTCTTCCTCAAAAGTCTTCATTTCTTCACCCATTTTTTCTAGAATATACATGCAAAATGAAAATATATACTCTTATTGTTTTACCTTCTTTACATATCCTTTAGGGATAGTCTTTTCTTTAGTAACAAATTTTTCACTCAAATTGCTTATTATTTGAAGACTTTCCTATTAAAACTCAAAAATTCCATTTTCATTCTCAATTTCCTTCTTACTATCTTTAAATTAGCTAATTTATTTAAAATATCAACATGAACCCTTAGAACTTTAGGGAAGAGATTCTTGGTAGTTTCATGCATCTTCTCTAACCATTTATGAAAAACCTTAGCTTTATCTCTAGTCTCTTCTACATCAATTATCACTTGCTATCCAATTAAATATCTATAAATAATAGATTGTTGTGGAATAGACCTAGAAACATTAGATATTATTTTACATAACTAGGCATTATGTTCCTTCAATTTAGCCTTAGTAGCCTTCTCTTCATCACTTTTTTTAAAGAGAGTTTTAATCAAGGTTTGGGTATCCTGCTTTAGGCCTTTAGTGGTAACTTCCCCAAGGGATATCTTTGAAATTATTAAGTCACTTTCAATAACATCTTTTCTCATTCCCTATGGTGGAACTAATATCTCTGCAAACTTCTACCCTATAGGTTTAATTATTAATTTTGAAGATACCTTGGTAGACTTAGGATTATTTCCTTTCTTATCAATACTTTTCAATAATTATAAGTCTATGTCTTCAATATTTATTACTTTTAGATTTTGTAGTTGTCTAAATTACTAGCTAAGATGAGGAGTCTATACTAGTGGAGGTGTTTGCATGAGTAACCATTTGCTACTAGTTTTTCCTCACCACTAGCTCTTAAGAAGGAACTCCTTGGGTCTTTTTCACCTTCTTGATCTCTTTCTCTATTTTCTTCTCAATTTCTCTTGATTTCTCCTTATCAATTTCCTTTTCTTTTTATTTCACTTTATGCACTATTACTTCTTTCTCCATTGTTTTCTTTGTAATTTTCTCTACCACTACCTCTAACTCTTTTTCTTTCTCATCTTATTTCTCTTTTACTACCTCTACTACCTCTTTCTTAGATTCAACTTCTTTCATTGTGTCAACTTTTATCACCTTTTCAACCACTATTTCTTTTATGGCTTTCTTTTCAGGTTCAATTACTTATTTTCACTTTTATTGTAGTACTTCCTAAGCTAGGGTTTCCTCTTAAATAGTTAATTTTTATGGCTCATTTTGAATGGTGGGTTGATCTACTAAAGGAGGGGAAGGTGGAGAAGTAGGTGGAAAAGATATAGGAGGAGAAGCAACATTGGTTTCCTTTTGAATGGATTTCTTGGGAGGCTTAATGTCATGATATTTTGGAAGTGTCATTAGTATTAATTGATCTATGACTGGTGAAATGGAAGTGCGAATAGAAGGAATGGTGGTGTCAATAGAAGAGACCAAGGATATGTGGAAATAACTGACTAAATTGGATCTTTATCCTTTATCATAGAATATGTATCATTAACATTTATTTTCAATTTTAACTTATTTTTGGGCACTTAGCTACTTTATCCTTGTATTATTTCCTTCCTCTTCTAACCTACATGATTACTCTTCTTCATCAACTCCTTCATATAGTAGCCTTTGTTGAGAAGCCATGCAGAATTCATGGACAAAACATTCGAAGTTTTGTATTTGATAATATTCACTTGGTTTTTCCCAAAAACTATCACTAGAAGTGAGGCATTGTCTCCCCCTACTACATGACAAGCATCAGTAGTTATAATTTCATCATCTTCCATGTCCTTAATAAATATGGCTAGATCAAAAGTATGAAACTTTATTAATAATTAATCTACTATTGTCTCTTCTTCTCACATTAAAATCATCTCTGTAATTAGTCTAAAAGTCCTCAAGTGTAAGAATGTGCATATATTATAGAGAAACTATATTTTGGGCCACCCCTCTGCAATTAAAATTGGCTCTTTCTTCAAAGTGTGTTTGGGTATAATTGTGATACATCTCCTTTGTACATTATTGTTCTTGTAGATACTGGGATAGTGGTAATGACCAATAAAAATTAGAAAATTGATAGTAAGGTAGTGATATTTTGACTATAAATCATTTAATTCAACAACCTACCTACATAATTCCATGAGGATCCACTTATCACTAGGATACCTATGTAACTTGACTGGTGCACTTGAGAAAATTTCCTCTCTGATATATGTAAAATTGAAAAATTAAATAAAAATTCACCCAAACTATGAAAATGCATCCCATGCTACATCAAATACTTTCTTTTGATTTAGAGCTACATTCAACTTGCAAATGATTTCATAGTAGAAACCATCATTCACTATCTTATAAGGTTTTTAGTACTTAGAAAGAACTAGTTGAGGATAATACTCATTTATTAGCATATTTGCTAATGTAACTTTTATATTTAGCCTTGAAAAGGCTCCAATTAAAGCTACTACATACACCAACAATGAGGCCACCTTGAAATCAAAAGTTCATAATACACTATTTAACTATCGATCCATGTTATCACTTATCATCCTCACCAATTCAATCATAATAGAGCTCTTGGTGACATCAATGGTTCTAATGTATGCATACATCTAGGTTGAGAAACACTTGGCATTACTGTCACCATTGATCTTGCATAACAACTAAGTAATGTCATCTACTTCTTGAACCAAGTCTGATCTTACTATCTACTTTGGAAATCTCAAGGATTGCTTCATTATCTTTAGATAATTTATGTTTATTATCTTCATGAACTCTGTTGTCTTAGTCTCTCATTATCTATTAGATTTTTCCATAGATATATCAATTTCTTTTGATGATTTTGGAATATTGAGGTAGTAATTAAGATATTGAACATCTAACCTTATCACCACATTACAAGTAAAATCTCTCACAGTCCTAGTAAGGGATTCATAATATTTGGCACACACTAGGAAAAATTATAGAAGTTGAGCTGATCTTGGGAAATCTATAATCTCACTATTAGTCATCACTTGCATGAGAGGATTCTTGATCATGGCCTTGTATCTATCTAAAAATTCAATCATAGATATATGTCCCATATCTGTATCACTTATTTTAGTCAACTTAGAAGTGATACATGATTCAATAGGATATCCCTTATACTCATACTTCATCTTTGCTTCTTGGGATTTCGTCCTTTTAGATTTTTATTTACCTTTCTTAATTTTCTATGGGATCTCTTCAAGTGATAACTTGAGGTCTTCTTCAATTTGTGTTGCTTGCACTTCTACTTCAGCTATTCTTTCTTATGATCTTTCTAATCCTAACATTGATTTTGATTGATTTTAAAATAACTATATGAGTGTTTTCAACACATAGTACCTACTCCAACTAGTTTTAATTAAAATAATCATGTTGTTTCATATAGTACCCCTAAGAATTATTTAGGATTCAAGTAATATAAATTCCTAAAAAATCCCAAGTAACTCATAGTAAGCAATAGGGTAGCAAAATCCTAGGTTGGTCTAGATGATCTACAAGTCTTAAGAACTCAAGAATCTAGGTTTCTCATGGATAAATATTTTGGGTTTATTCATTCAAGTAACTCATATTATAAAATCTGAGTAAGTTACTAGTAGTGAGGAGTCTAGATTCCACTTGGGCACTTTAGTGGGTTTGTCAAGGATCATGAATTTAGATTTATTAGGTTAACAGACTATGGTTGGAAACCCTCAAGTAAAATTAATAATTAGTTATAATTATGACTAGGAAGGGTACTTGAGGTTTTGGGTTTCTCAAGGATAGTAACTTGGGGTTTGGACTTCAAATGAGTAAGTATTAATGAACCCTAGTTTCTCATCTAGTTTCAAAAGTTAGGTTTACAACCTAGGGCTTGATCTCGACAACATTTTGAGGGTTTTTACTTACACACTTGGTGTTTTGGGAAATCTTATAAGGTTTCAACAAAACCACTCAACCATGTAAAAGTATCAAATAAATTAGAAAAACAAATACAAGTAGTGGAACCTTTGTGGTGGTAAGTGCAAAACTATCAGATAGAAATGATAGGAAAAAAGTCAAGATAAAGGCATAAAAATAAATAAACAAGATATACATACCTCAAACACAAATGGGTTGAGAATATTTGAATAAAAAATAACTATAAAAGGGTGAAAAACTTATCTTAGGGTTCATAGGTGCAACAACTTAGTCTATAAACTTGAAAGATAGGTGGAAATGAGGTGGAAATTATTGATATTTATATTTTCCAATACATTTATGACATGTGTGTAGGGACCACATAATCCCTAAGAATTTTTATTAGGTTTCTCCAACTACTTCACTTAAATTGGCCTTTGGGAGTTAAACATATTCAAAATACCAAGTTGGTCTTGACTGGTAAGTATTTTGGGTTTGAAAACCTCCATTACTTCTAATTGTGGCTTTAGATGAACAAAGATACTTCAAAAACTTGATTTTCTTTATGCAGTGTTTGGTGGACTTTTTGGATAGCTTTACTTAACATTTGATGCCAAGTAAAGTAGTTAAATATTTCCAATTTGAACTAGACAGTGCAACTCAGAGTTGTGGGACTACTTTTCTTTTTATTTAATAAGTAGAGTAACTTGGAAAACCCAAGTTGTATTGTAAATGAGTCCCAACACTTATCATTTTGATCTTATAGGAAATATGAGTAAATGGGGTTTTTAGTGGTGGCCTCAGGCAAATGTTTTCAACCTTTTTGAGTAGTTTTGAAGTAATTCAAAAAAGAAAGCAATCAGAAACAAACTTACTAAAAACTAAGAATTTATTCATGGGACTAGATTAACAAGGACAACTAATTCACATTAGAAAAAATGCAAAATTTTAAATAGGGGTAACCCAAAATTTTAAGTGTGAAATTTTGGGGACACTAGTTGTCTCTGACTAGGGACATCTTTATTTTTATCATGAATAAGGAAAAAATGGTGAGATCCTAGTATCTCTAGTTTAGAATTTGATCTATTGGGTATAGATTATTTATAAAAAATATGGACTGGCCATCACACTAAAAGTCTTGGGATGATTTGGGTCCTCTTTTAAACCCATATGGCCAGTCACTGGTGACTGTAGAGGCACAATTCCCTAGAACACATGGTCACCAACCACTCAGATGGACATACATCACTCTTCTAATAAGGGCCCCACTGGGGATGTCATATCCCACCATGCTCCATGGGTCTCGACCTCGAGACCCCAGCTCTGATACCAATATGGACTGGCCATCACACCAAAAGTCCCAAGATGATTTGGGTCCTCTTTCAAACCCATATGGCCAGTCACTAGTGACCATTGAGGCACAATTCCCTAGAACACATGGTCACCAACCACTTAGATGGACCTACGTCACTCTTTTGATAGGGGCCCCATTGGGGACATCATAGAATTCAATCACAAAAACACAAAACAAACAAACAACCATAAAAAACAAGAACAACAAAACCAAAATAAAGATTAAAAACTTTATTTATATACATATAGGTGTTACCCCATTACTCAATTCATGTAGAGCTTCAAGTTCTACCCATTAAATGGTAGTGGTAGTTTATTCCCATCCTAATAAGCTAGGATGAAACTATCCTTTCCAATAATTCTCTTTATAGTAAAAGGCCCTTTTCGTAGGGAATCAAATTTACCATGCTTCCTTTTTTGTTTATTTTGTTTATCCCATAGGATAACTAAATCAAAAATATCAAACTATCTATCTTGAGCTTTCTTATCAAAGATCTTCTTTACTTTTATTTGATGATCAACCCAATGGTCAACAAATTGAACATGGACCTCTTGTAGTTTGATGAGAAAAATGATTCTCTTATCTAGTGAATGTTGATAAGTAACATCTTCAATATTTTTGGACAATTTCAAAGCAAGAAAATCTATGGGTATTGGTATCTCAACATTTTTCCATATAGAAACTAAAAAGGAGACATACCTATAGCTTTCTTTGGAGTGATCATGTCAGCTCACAATGCATCAAACACCTTTTTGTGCCAAGTTTGTTGATTGTTATTTACCATCTTATGAATAATGGTCATCAAGTTTTTGTTACTTCATTTAGCTTAATTTTTTCCTTGATGATAGTGATTTGAAGTATGAACCAAGTCTATTCCACATGAGTAATATGAATTAGTTTGTTTTACTAAGGAGAAGTTGGCTGCAATATCTATTACTATCCTATGTAGGACACAAAACCTTACTACAATGTTCTCTTTTATGAAATTACATATAAATTCAAAAGTGGCCTACTTGATTGCAATGGCTTCTACCTATTTTATGTAGTAATCGATTGTAGTCAAAACATAACAATGTCTAACACTTGAAGAAGGATTCAACATAATAATAAAATCCATGCTCCATTGATGAAAAGGTTCATTAATAACAACTGGTTTTAGAGGCAAATCTGACAACTTGAGTCATCCTACAAAATGCTAACATGTTTGACACTTAGAAATCTAATATTAATCATCTTAGAATAGATTAAGCTTAAAGTACCTTACTCGTAAGATTTTTTGTATTGTGACTCTTGCTAAGAAATGGACTCCACATGCTTTGTCATGAAACTACTCCAATAGTCTCTTTTGTTGCTCTTTTTCCAAATAGTTAAAGAAAACACCATCAATTCCTCTTTTGTACAAACCATTATCCCAAAGGACATAATCCTTTGAATTTAGCTTGATGGTACATATTTCCTTATGTGTGAAATCAACTGGGCATTCTCCATTAGTCATTAACTAGGAAATATTGGTGTACCACTCATCTACAAGATCAACAAAGATCACCATTCAAAAATCTCTATCTAATTTAGTTTGGAGTGAGGATGTTGTCATATCTAAGTAATCAGGTTTTCTCTCTATCATCAATTAGAAAAGGCCTCTCCCTCTCACTAGCTTTGTAAGTTTGATATCATGATCAAACTCTTCATCTTAGCTACCTAGGTGTCTCTTAGTAATACTAGCTCCTATTTTTTTAGAATTGATTTGACTATAATATTAGGTACATAGAATTTCATATTTGAAGACAAAATGTAGTACCTAAAAACTTTACATGATTTGACTACAACAAAATCATGTTTCTCCACCTAAGAATATTTTAGTTCAGATGTTTTTAATGGTTAACTCATGAAAGGTATAGGGGATTCAATTCCTCATCATTCTTTTTCAAACGTATAGATGACATGGTATGCTTAGAAGAATAATAGTAAAGAATGAATTATTTATGAAAATCAGGGAAAACTATCACTAGGGCTTCAATTATAGCTACCTTAATTATTTAAAATGCCAACTTATCTTCAACATTCCATTTGAAGTCTTACTTATTTTTCATCATATTAGATATGTGGCATGTCAACTCAATAAAATTAGGATTGAATCTTCTAAGGAAATTGACCTTACTAGAGAATAAATGCATTCCTTTCTTGGATGTAGGCATAGGCAAACTCTAAATAGTTTTGACTCATTCTAGATCAAACTTTGTGCCCTCCTCTGAGACAATGTGACCAAGGATTTTTCCTTCAATCACAAAAAATATTTATTTCTTGGGATTCAAAGAAATCCCATGTCTCCTACATTGGATAATAAATTATTTGAGATCAACCAAGTGATTACCTCTCTTTTTGGAGAAGTTTGTTAAGTCATCAAGGTATACCATAATACTTTTATTATTCAGATGAGCAAAAAACTAGATCCATTGCTTGCTAAAAATTTATTCCAACATTGATAATACCAAAAGGCATCTTTTGATAAGCAAACATCCCTCATATCCTCCTTAACCACTTTTATCTAATTATATCCTAAAAATCCATCTAACATGGATAACATCTCTGAACCTATAACTACTTGTAAGGTATGATCCATAATGGGCAATGGATAATTATCTTTCAGAGAGGCTTGATTCAAATTATGGAAATCAACACATAAGTGTATTTCTATGTTTTTCTTTCTCATTAAAATAATATTTGCTAACCATTCTAAATGGTGGATAGGATAGATTATCTTTGCATACATGATCTTTTGTATCTTAGCATAAATAGTACCTAAGATATTCAGATTATGATGCCACAACTTTTTCTTGAAAAGCTTTACTTTTCATTAAAGTGGAATATAGTGATGCACCTCATATGGCTAGAAGGACTTTAGGTCTTTGTAAGACTAGGAAAACACATCAATGTATTTTGTGATAAGCTCAATGAATGTTTATCTTTCTTATTGAGAGAAATATTTTCCAATGTTGACCATCTTAGGCTTTTCTTCATTGCCCAGATTAACCTACTAAACTTCTAGGAAAAAATTATCCCTATATTTTTTCTTTTTCTTTAGGAATTGATCATGTTTGTCAATGATTTCTTCTAAATACACTAACCCTTTAGGTATCTTATTTCCATTAAATTGAATTATATATATGACTATTGGTAAGCTTGGGTTTAGTAATACTAGTTATCATCTGACGTGGATGTGAACTACTTCCTTCAAATTACAATTCTTCAAAGTTATCTTGCTAATAAGGAATGTAGCTATTTGATTATCATCATTGGAAACTTGCCACTGGTCAACATTATTTGGGAGCTTTGGATGGTAGAACATCTATACTTTCTATTTACCTTCTCAAAAAAGTGTTGGCTTCTACTCTGGCTTAAGTAGAGATGTAGTAACAATAAGTGAATCATCTCTAGAGTTTTAATCTTGAGGAACTGAGTTATTTGAGAAATCTACAAAGTCAAGTATTTCACTTAGAACTCAATCATGGTAGTGTTTTAGCTTTTCATTCTTCAGATGGTACTATCCTCTAATTTATCTCACTATCAATTTAACATCTCCTTATTCTTTAAGGAGTCTTACTCCTTTTTCCTTTTATTGTTCAAGTCATAATAAGAGTGCCTCATATTCAACTATATTGTTAGTGTTTTCAAACATGAGTTTGTAAGAATGAGACATATTTTACCATCAAGAGATAATAATAATACCCCTACACTTGGACCAAGGAAACTACTACTGCCATCAAACTCTAGCATCTATATCTTATCCTCTTCTTCTCCTTCATCCTCTAATTCTTAGATCTCCTTGCCAATTTTGAGGTAGTAAACTCCATGGTTATATTATTCAAAGATAATATGTGACCTTGGGTTATTAGATTTAGAAACTATGTATTTGTATTTATTTTCAAGATCAAGTCTCTAATTCACTCCTTTGATTAAAGTGTGAGTACATGACAAATCCATCTTTACTTCTCCACCCAGATCCTTTCAGAAGTTTCCACCTAGCAACATTCCATAATAAATAGGAACATATGCTACTAGAATTGTCATTTTGAGTCTTTTATCTAGGAAGGCTACCAAAATAGCTTGAGCATATTTTATCTATCTAATCAGGGGAACCTTTCTTTCTATTGAATAACATATACCTATTGTCTTAGTCAAAGTGAGACCATGATCATCATCCACCTTAGATATCATAACATTATTTGAGGCTCTAGATTTTATAATATAGTTACTTAACTTTAACCCATTAATCAAAAGAGGGACATAGAATGGCTCTATCCTTTTCAATATAGAAGCAGGTGTGGGAGAAGTAGTAGTAGCATTGTTCTATGAAGGAAACTATGTAGGAGTAAGCAAGATACCTTTAAAAGCTTTGGTTGAATTATTTGACCATTTGATTTGAACATACTTGACTATTCTATTTAACTGATCTAGATAAGATATCAAGTACTCAGTGTTTGATATCTAAATTTTGGTTTTATTTATATGGTCAATTATGTCAAAAGAGGTAATGGAAGTAGACATAATAGGATTAACTTCAACAATATGAGTTACTGGATTATGATTTTGAGAAGAAGAATCTGTATATTTATATTTAATAGCCAAAGAAGGTAAAGGACTACCTCTCTTAGGAATACTTACATTTGATCTAGAATTTCCCTTCTCTTTATCTTTTTCTTTAGAAGATTTATCACTAGCTTGCTGAGTTTCTGACCTTGTAAACACTATAAATGAATGACTATGATCTTCTTCAAACACTTCTTCATAATCAATTTTTGATTGATATTCTAGGTAACCAATGTTGGAGCCACTAGTAGGATCCACAAAGTCATCTTCATAAACAAGATTTTGATGTTTATCTTTAATAATCTAATCTTCCTCATTCATATCAACATGATTTCTAAGAGCATCTTCAATTTCCAATATTTGTGTAGGACTAGAAATACATTTATTATTCTAATTATTATTAAAATTCCATGTAGGTGTATTCCTAGTTGGAGCAACATGAGTACCTTGAGAAATTTCTCTTTTGACTTGAAGCAAGTTATTATCCAACTTATGTAATAGGGGATCAATAGTTTATGATATGCTTGAAGTAAAAGAGTCTCCCTTAGAAGTTATTTCATTAATATTTCCAACCATTATCAAATCATCTTCAACTTCTATATCAAGATTTTGAGTTGATTCTAAATTAGTTGGTCATGCTCTTTGTAGATGATAATTAACATTAGGTAACTAGGCATTGATGAAGAAGCACTTTTGATTATCTCTAGTGGGCAGTGTAGCTTGGGGAATTCTGTAGAGCAATATGATTTATAGATAAAGATTTGGGTAGTGGTTAATAGACATGCAATAAGTTCAAGGTAAACAAAGTGTTAAACAAAATAATATGTAAAAATCTAATAAGAATTGATGCTTCAATGTTTGAAAAGTGGAGTTAACATTAGCAAGATCACGTTTTACTTAGAGGCACGTAATTGACTCTATATGCAATGCTTAAGTTGAATGGTTTGGAATAAACACAAATTATGGGAATCTAAATATTAACTGTATAACTCAATGTGAACAAACAATCTATTTTTAGATCTAGGAATTTAGCTCTTCATTCCCCAATGAAGTCACTAGAAACTATTTGTTAGATATTTTTCAAGCTAACAATTTTACCTATGCAGTCATGGGATTAAATCCCCTTCATTTAATGATGAAGTTCCCATGTACTTATGTCTATTTACTTCTAATTATCTACTATTCATAGTTATTCATAAATTATATAGATTATTTGTAAGTTGATTTGTTTCTAGGGGTATTACTTTAATCATAGTGTTCATGAACTATAACAAGGTGATTTTTCAGCAAGTAACTATTTAAGAGAATGTGTAAATAAAATTTGGAAAATCAAGAGCGTAAAACTAGAACATGTGGAAAAAAATAAGTTTTACTTCATAATAGGAAATTTTACAAATCCTATTGAACCCATACAAATAAATAAACACTCAAGAGATGACAATATTTTCAATAAATGACTAAGAAATACTAAAATTCACATTCAGATTAAAGATAACACAAAGTTTACCATTTTAATATTCACAAATCCACCAAATATCTCTTGAGATGCAAAAGTTCATAGAAAATAACTTCTTTCTCATTCACTCGAACCAATTTCATACAAGGAAAAACATAGAAATCTAAACACAAAGTTCTAGATTATTTAAATTTTCTTGCTTTAGTTACAATTGCTATGAAAAATTTACCATCCTCCTCAATCGTGTAGGCCTACACATATATTTTTACAAAAATATATCTCAAATTAAAATAGGTAACAATTTCTTCATAACCCATGTGCTACGTTAAAATTGGAAACCATTAAAAGGCATCTTCCTCAAATTTATCCTATGTGGCATGCAACAACTAGTGACATGTAACACCTCTTGGTCTCATTGTTTAGATTGAACACAATTACTTTACATGTCTAAAAATGTTCAATTAAGTAATTTTTTTTACAATATGACTTCAATTAATTATGTTTGGCCAAGTTACTCAAGTCTTATAATTTTACAAATTAATATACCTCAGCAAGAAGCTCTATTAAATGTCTTCGCTCAAAAGTAATTTATTCTAAAAAAGTTAATTTATAAATAGAATAGAAGAAAATGGGGAAAAAATAAGAAATTATCAGAAAGAATAGAAATAATGATTATTCTACCTCATGGACTTTAAATCTACATTTCTCTATATACTTGATGTGTTGAGACATCATCAACTATATTGTTTCATCATTGGGTTTAGCAAGTAATTGTATTTCCATTTCAAATCTTATAATTTCTCTTTCAAACCTCCTATTATGACCCTTTACCTTTTCAATTCTTGGCTCAATTATTATTATTTATTATTGACATTTGATTAACTCCTTTATGCATTTAGTTGTGAAAGGAGTTGTGGCTTTATCCATTAACTATTTTAACTTATGATATAATCACTCATATGTCCTTGGAATGTTATTAGACCAAATGTTAGTAAGACCATGGAGACAGTCTTCAAAATTCACCTTTTCATTGCAAGCTTCTTCCTCTAAAGTCTTCATTTATTCACTCATTATTTCTATAATACACATGTGAAATGACAAGAGACACTCTTATTATTTTACCTTCTTTATAGATCCTTTAGGGATAATATTTTCTTCAATCAAAACTTTTTCACTCAAATTGCTTACTATTTTCATACTCTCTCACTGAAACTCATAAATTTCATTTTAATTCTCCATTTTTTTCATTATTGTCTTTATTTCAGATAATTTCTTCAAAATATTAGCATGAACACTTAGAACTTCAAGGAAGAGCTTTTTGGTAGTTTGATGCATCTTCTCTATCCATTTATCAATAGCCTTAGCTTTATCTCTAGTCCCTTCTACCTTAGTTATCACTTGCTAGCCAATTAAATCTCTTGAAATAATATGTCACTATAGGATAGACCTGGAAAATTTAACTATTATTTTATGTAACTATGAATTTTGTTCTTTCAATTTAGCCTTAGGAGCCTTCTCTTCACCAAGTTTTTTAAAGAGAGTTTTAATCAAGGTTTGGTTATCATTTTTCAGGCCTTCAGTGGTAACTTACCCAAGGGATATATTTGAAACTATTAAGTCACTGTCAATGACTTCTTCTTTTCTCATTCTCTATGGTGGAACCAATATCTCTATATATTTCTACCCTATGGGTTTAATTATTAATTTTGAAGTTACCTTGACAAACTTAGGCTTCTTTGCTTTCTTGTCAATACTTTTCAACAATTTTAAGTCTATCTCCTAAATATATATTACTTAGATTCTAGAGTTATTTGCATTGCCAACCAAGATAAGGAGGCTGTACTAGTGGAGGTATCTGAAGGGGTTACCATTTATTGTTGGTTGTTCTTCACCACTATCTCTTGAGAAGGAACTCCTGGGGTCTCTTTCACCTTCTTGATATCTCTATTTTTTTGCTTCATAATTTAGATTTCTTTATCCTTATTAATTACCTTTTCTTTTTCTTTCACTTTATACACTATTACTTCTTTCTCCATTATTTTCTTTATAATTTTCTCTGCCACTATCTATTTTTCTTTCTCAACTTCTTTCTCTTTTTCTTCCTCTACTACCTCTTTCTTAGATTCAACTTATTTCACTGTGTCAACTTTATTTACCTTTTCAACAACTATTTATTTTGTGGCTTCCTTCTCGGGTTCAACTACTATTTGATTTTCCTATAGTGTTTCCTGAGATAGGGTTTCCTCTTCAGTAGTTACTTTTTTTAGCTCATTTTCAATGGTAGGTTGATCTGCTGAAGGAGGGGAAGGTGGAGAAGTATGTGGAGAATATGGAGGAGGAGGGACATTAGTTTCCTTATTAATGGATTTATTGGGAAGCTTGATGTCATGAGATTTGGAGGTGGCATTAGTAATGATGGATTTATGACATATGTAGTGGAAGTGGGAATAGAAGGAATGGTTGTGTTATTATAAGAGACCGATGGATATGAGGAAATAACTAGATGAATTGGCTCTTTGTCCTTTACCACAAAATATGTATCATCAATATTTATTTTCAACTTTAATTTCTTTGGGGGTACTTGGCTACTTTCTCCTTGTATTATTTTCTTCCTCTTCTAATTTACATGAGTAGTCTCCTTCATCAACTCCCTCATACAGTAGCCTTTTTTGAGTATCCATTTGGAATTCATGGCAACAACATTTGAAGTTATATCTATGATAGTCTTCACCTAGTTTTTACCAAAAAAATCACTATAAGTGGGGTATTGTCTCCCCTTATTGCATGGAAATCATCACTAGTTACAATTCTATCATTTTCCATATGCTTAAATTTTTTGGCTAGATCAAAAATATGAATTCTATCAATAGTTAATCTATTGTTATCTTTTCTTCTCACATAAAACTCATCTTTGTAATCAGTCTAAAAGTCCTAAAGTGAAGTAATGTGCATATATTCTAGAGAAACTATATTTTGGGCCACCCTTCTGTAATCAAAATTGTCTCTTGATTCAAAGTGTGTTTGGATATAATTTTGATACATCTCATTTTGTAAATTCTTGTCCTTTTAGATAATGAGATAGTGGTAATGACCAATAAAAATTAGAAAATTGATATTAGGATAGTGAGATTTTAACTATAAATCATGTAACTCAACAAGTTTCTTCCATAAGTCTATGAGGATCCACTTATCACTAGGATACTTGGGCAAATTGAGTGGTGCACCTGAGAAAATTCCCACTCTAATGTATGTGAAATTGATAAATTGAATGAAAATGCACACAAACTATGAAAATACATTCCATGCTACATCAAATGTTTTCTTGTGCTTCAAAGCTACACTCAACTTGTGAATCATTTCATAGAAACCACCATTCACTATCTTATAATGTTTTTAGTAATCTAAAAGAACTAGTTCAGGATAATACTCATATATTATCATAGTTACCAATGTGATTTTTGTATTTAGCCTTGAAAAGGCTCCACTTAAAGTTTTTTCATACACCAAATATGAGGTCATCTTGAAATTAGAAGTATATAATACATTTCTTAATTGTTGATCCATTTAATCACTTATCATACTCAATCATTCAATCACAATAGATCTCCTAGTGACATCAATGGTTTTGATGTAGACATACATACAGGTTGAGAAACACTTGGCATTTTTTTTACCATTGATCTTGCATAACAACTAAATAATGTCATCTACTTCTTGAACCAAGTCTAATCTTATTATCAGCTTTGGAAATATCAAGGATTGCTTCACTTTCTTTAGATAATTTTTGTTCATTATCTTTATGCACTTTGTTATCTTATTCTCCCATTGTCTATTAGATTTTTACATAGATATATCAATTACTTAGGATGATTTTGGAATCTTTAGGTAGTATTTAAGATATTGAACATCTAACCTTATCACCACATTACCAATAACATCTCTCATATTCCAAGTAAGGGAGTCATAATATTTGGCACATGATAGGATAAATTATAGAAGTTGAGTTAAGCTTGGGAAAGTTATAGCTTGAAAAATCCCACTATTAGTCATAACTTGCATGAGTGGAGTCTTGATCATAGTTTTGGATCTCTCTAAAAACTAATTCATAGATACATGTTCCATATATATCGCTTATTTTAATCAACTTAGAAGTGATACAAGATTCAATAGAATATCCCTTATACTCATACTTCATCTTTGGTTCTTGGTGTTTGGCCTTCTTAGATTTTGATTTCCTTTCCTAATTTGCTCTGGGGTCTCTTCAAGTGCCAACTTAGGGAATTTTTCAATTTGTGTTACTTACACTTCTAATTCAACTATTCCTTCTTCTAATCTTTTTGATCCTAACATTGATTATGACTAATTCTAGAAGAACTACATGAGTGTTTTTCAACACTTAGTACCTACTCTAATTAGATTATAAGAAAATAATCAAGTTATCATTTTAGACATTACCCCTAATCATGATTTAGGTTTCAAGTAGTATATTTTTTTCAAAAATCCCAAGTAACTCATAGTAAGAAATAGGGTATCACAACCCTAGGTTGGTCTAGATGATCTACAAGTCTTAAGCACTCAAGAATAAATGTTTCTCATGGATAGATATTTTATGTTTATTTAGGCAAGTAACTCGTATTATAAAATCCAAGTAAGTTACTAGTAGTGAGGAATCTAGATTCCACTTGGGTAGTTTAGTGGGTTTCTCAAGGCTCATGACTTCAGATTTATTAGGTCAAACAACTATAGTTGGAAACCCCTAAGTAAAATCAATAAGTAGTTATAACTCTAAATAGGAAGGGTACTTGAGGTTTTAGGTTTCTTAAGGGTAGTATCTTGGGTTTAGGACTCTAGATGAGTAGGCAATGATGAGGAACCCTAGTTTCTCATATGGTCTTAATAGTTATGTTTTCAACCTAGGGCTTGAAATTTTCAACATTTTGAGGGGGTCTTTTACACACTTGGTGTTTTAGGAAATCTTACAAGGTTTTTACAGCACCACTTGATCATCTAAAAGTATCAAATAAATGAAAGAAAAAAAAAACAAGCAGTGAAACCTTTGTGGTAGTAAGTGGAAAATTATTATAGAGAAATCATAGGAAAAAAAATCAAGATGAGGGCATAAAACTAAATAAGAAATATGTACATACCTAAAACCCAAATGGGTTAAGAATAATTGAATCAAAAATCACTCTAAAAGGCTAGAAAACTTAGCTCAAGGTTTGGAAGTGTAACAACTTAGTCAAACAACTCAAATTCCAAGTGGAAATGAGGTGGAATTTATTGATATTTATATTTTCCAACACATTTATGACATGTAATGGAAACACGTGTAGGGGCCACGTAAGCCCTTGGATTTTTTATTAGGTTTCTCTAACTACTTCAATTAATTTGGATTTTGGGAGTTAAACATCTTTTCAATCTTATGTTGGTCTTGACTGGTAAGTATTTTAGGTTCAGAAACCTCCATTACTTCTACTTGTGTCTTTGGATGAGTAAATTTACATTGAAAACCTGATTTGCTTTGTGAATTTTTTAGAAAAATTTCAAGATATATTTACTTAAATTTTGATGCAAAGTAAAGTAGTTTAATAATTTTGGTTTGAACTATACAATGTAACTTAGAGTTGTGGGACTACTATTCTTTTTGTTTAATAAGTAGAGTAACTTAGAGAACCTAAGTTATATTAGAAATGAGTCTCAACACTTAGCTTTTTCATCTTATGGGAAATATGAGTAAATGGGTTTTTAAATTGTGGCCTTAGGAAAATGTTCTCAGCTTTCTAGAGTAATTTTGAAGCAATTGATAAAAGAAAGAAATCAAAAAAGTTACTAAAGACTAAGACTTTATTCAGGGGACTAGTTTAACAAGGACAACTAACTCACATTAGACAAAATGTAAAATTTTAAATAGGGGTAACACAAAAATTTAAGTGTGAAATTTTTAGGACACCAACATGTAAATTCTATGTCTAGTGCATCCACTCTAATTCCTATCAATATATATGATGATCATGATGTTTTAATTATGAAACAATCATTGATCTCTACCACATAGGTAAAAGTCCTATAAGTGTTAGTAGTTACACATATCATAGTTAATTTTAAATGTTTTAGTGATGTATATAATTTTTTATATAAATCATCCATAACAAAAAATGCTATACACAAAAACAAGTGAAAGTTATAATGGGATGATACTAATTATATTATCATTATGGAGTATATATTTAAAATATCCTTTGGTGTATTATTGTTTAGATGTTTAAATAATTAAGATGATATATTAGTGATTGTTAATGTGCATAAAAATACATGTGGTGGTCATTTTATCAGTAAGGTTATCTCATAAATTATTATGAAAAAGTTATTATTATCCTACAATGGATCATAAATGTCATGAGTATGTAAAATGTTGTTGCCAATGTAAAAATCATGATAATATTAATCATGCACCATCATATTAACTAAAACTATTATATCACCTTAGATATTTTCATTATGGGGCTCTACTTTTATTGGAAAAATAAATATTGAATTACGTAATGGTCATAAATTCATTATTACAATTACATAATACTTCAAAAACTAGGTTGGTGCCATACCTATGTAATTAAACATGGGGGAGTATGTATGTAAACTATTAATGACAAACATCATCTAATAATTTGGAATTACTTTAATAATCATTAAAAATAATAGATCATCATTCAAAAATAAAATAGTAAATTGATTTTGTACAAAATTTACAATTTGGCATACATTTTCAACACCATATTATCTACAAAGCAATGTGAAAATAAAAGATAATAATAAAATTATTTTTAATATTTAAATCAAAACAATATAAAAACATGGAACATATTGGCATAATTAGAGCATTTATATATTTCAGGCATATTGTACAAGTGTGTGTACACAAAAAAAGTAACACCATATTCCCTTCTCTATGGTACAAAATAAATATTTCCAATTGAATTAGAGATCCCTTATCTATGGTTATCCCTCAGAGATTTCATCAAAGATAATGAATATCTACAAAAGTGATTACATGAATCATAAATTCTTGATGGAAAGTGCATACAAGCTATTAAACATTTGAGAGTCTATCATGCATGTATCAAATAAGCATAGGGAAAAAAGCTAGTAATCAATAATTTCAAATAGGATATTTGGAATTAAATGAGAATAAAAATAATATAAATTTATATAAAGAAACTAAAATAAAGTTCAAATCAAATTGGTTAGGTCCATATGTGGTCATAGAAAGGCTAGGTGAAGGATTTTACTAGTTAGCCACATTAGAGAGGAAGCCTATCCAAAATCCTATGAATATTATGCACTTATAAATATTAGACTTATAAAAATTCAAATAAAATAAACATCATTATACATATATTTTTATTTCTTACTTTTTCTTCCATTTGTTTGCATTTATGATTTATTGGTCCATTCTTCTATTCCCTTGGATTTCATTGACTTCTTAGAAACTTAACCATTATAATTCATATTCCATAATTGTAAAGTCTCAAAATCTTGATCAATATTTCTAATAGTGACCTTCATTTATCTAATTAAATAGTTTGTAGATAAAATTTGATCATTTTTCTTATAAGACCGAATAGCCTAGCACAAGATAGAATCATTGTATTCTATTGTCCTAGTGGTCAATCTTATCCTCTATTATTTTATGTATATAAATAACATTTATAAAACAACAGTCTTTAATTTTATCACTATTTAAATAGCTTATTCAATATCAACATGTAAAATTTAAGTTTTTCATGCAAAATATATTTGTTTTAAAATGTATTCTCCATACATGTGATATCTTTCTATAAGTGTCCATTCGAGGAAATGATAATGTAAATTAATTTCTTTACATACATTTTTAGTCTCATATATATTTAAAACATGTCCAATTCAAATTCCATATAGGTAAATTCTTATTATTGAGTGATTCAAGTCTTTACTAGTGTATCTATCTCATCAACACTTGTTGTGAGTTATATAAAATTGTATCCTTTCTTATACTTTAGAATCCTTGGTTTCATTAAAATATCCAATATTAATATTTTACATATTTCAAAAATACAAAATAAAAATCATATATTCTAAAAATGTAAAAACATTTAAAGACTGCTAGAAAAAACAAAATATTGAGACCTAGACATTATTAATAATCAACTTTAGATATTTGAAATATGTTATTTATCCCATTATTAGTATGTATCACATTATTGATATATCAGATATACATTTCATAGGTATCTATGAAGTGTTTTGTAAGACATACAATAATTTCTAGAGAGTAGGATGTTGGACCTTCCACTACCCATCGGCCCTACCAAGTTGGGGGCATCATAATCATAGGTGATAATATGTATATATTATCATTATATAACCCATATTATATTGATATTTAAATTATTTATAATTTTTTATTAATATTTATGTATTACATTATGTACATGAGAATGCTATTTTATAGGATATGATCAGATGTAAAATGTACAGCTTATATTATTATTTCTATTAAAATGTTTTATTGGTAGTTTTTACTAGTAGGTAGTATATTACAATATTACTTATTTATTATGTTGAAACTTGGTGCTTGTGTGATTTTATTTATGAATCTCTATGATATCTTATGTGTTGTGTTTAACATTTTAGAATGTCCTTGCTTTGGACCTTCATCCTATGTGTGGTTTGTGACATTTGAACATGTCCTTTCTCTAGCCCTTGGCCATATATGTGGTTTGTGACATTTGAACATGTCTTTTCTTAGGCCCTCAGGCTTATGTGTGGTGTATGAAATTTTAACATGTTCTCGTTTTGGCCCTTGGCTCTATATGTGTGTGACATTTAAACATGTCCCTTGTTTGAAACATTCCTCATGTCTATATGTGTTTATTATGACATTTGAACATGTCCTTACTTTTGGCCCTTAGTATATGGATGATTAATTTTAATTATGTGTTTTTTGTGTGTGTGCATTTTTAAATTGATGAGCTTAATAAGTGTCATTATCCATATCATGAACTCATAACATACTAGCCTACTAATTCCATGAGATTAAATGATACAAACTATAGGCCGTGCCTCTTAAGTTATATGTAAAATTCAAAATTTACTATGCTAACACACTATTTATATATGGTAAATTTTATAATTACAACATATTTACTATGCTTGTTCAAATTCAATTTTATTTTGAGATGAGTGTATTTTTAGGAGAAATTTAAATCACCTTAAAAGGGGGGCACTTAAGTGGGATTATCATACATGAGATAATCCATTTTCATATAAAAAATTTAGTTATTAGCACAATCATAGTTTCAAAGTTTCAAAATGTTGTAAAATTTAGCTATTATCACATATTATTGGTTAATATGACATTAAATATACACTCCTATTTTAATTTCAAAGAGAAAAGTTACATAGTTTCAAATTTTCAATTATAAGTTGCAATGAACATTCACATATAGTTTGGAATTATACAATTACAATTGGATCATAATATAGTTTTGTGTTACATTTTTAATATTTTAGACATGATAGGTTTATATGTGTACTCCATTCTCTTGTGATAATGAACTCAAAAACCAAAATGAAAGAAAAAAGTTTCAATTTTATACATAATACATCTACAATGGTTGATTCAATTTAACTACATAATACATGATCTAGAGTTCATTACACACTCCAATATTATATGTGTGAATCCATTATATATTCCAAGTCATTTCACACCTTGGGGTTACAAATATTATCATAATAAAAATTAGGTTTAACATACCTCAATGAGTATTATTTTTAATTCAAAAGAGTAAATTCAAGTTGGGATTTTATCACCCCCAATTGTCTCCAATGCTTCAAGGAAGCATCATAACCAATAAAAGTCACAAAAAACAACATTGATTTCACACATATATGTGTATTCGCTCCATACTCTCATTTCAATTTTGAAACTATAAAAACACAAGAAATTTTAAAATTTAGCAATATTTATTTCAAATTATCAAAGTTTAAGTAAATTTTAAATTTTCAAGTTTATGTTTTCAAAGGAATTAAATACCTAATTCATTTGTTTCTTATGGATTTATAAACTATAAGGTGCCTTACATGATTGAATTATGTAGCTCAAATATAAAGTGTGTCTTATACACTAAGGTTTGGATTACTTGTAATATATTAACTTAATTTATAGACTTCGAGGGGGGGGGGAATGTAGTAATAAAAATATGGTTTGGAATACTTGATCATGTCTATTTTATCCTTTTTACCATTAATTGACATGTAAACTTAATTGATACCTATTTCATCAATTTGACCTATCCTAAGCATAAGTGGAGGCCTACTTCCATCACAAGGCCATATTTTGCCAACTATATAAATAATATTACTATTGAAAATATCTTTATGTGTGTGTATTCCTCGACATAAACCCAAAAATTAACACCTTTCATGAACAGACAAGAGCACCCAACAAGACAAAAACACCCTAATTTTCTATCCATGTCTTTTATTTATGTATTTCCATCAAAACAATAAAAACTTAAAAAATGGAAGCATCTTTACGGTAAAAATTTGAATTCCTAAACAATCCAGTGGATCCTTTTCCCTCTTAAACCAATATAAAATCACATTCAATTCATAAATATTAGACATCTTAGAAATCTTATCAACTATCTTACAAAATATTATTTACACAAGTGAACATTGAAAAAAATCTCCCTATTATTCCCAAATTAGTTTATAATCACTTCAAGTAGTCATGAGATAAATATGAATTAAATTTTATGTAGCCATAGCCAAGCAATGTTCAACTATTTATGCCAAATATAGATGCATTCATATAGAACAAGGATCAAAATTACATAAATAACTTAGGTGGGATAACTACATGGAGGTTTGATCCCTCTTTTGATTATTGATATGTAGTCATCACTTATCAAAATGTGGTGTTGAGGACTAGCACAACTCCAACCACTAACCTATTTTCACTCATTTATATCTATTTGTATCTTTTTGTAACAACACTAGGGTTTATATCTTAAAGAAGGAATATACAGGTCTATATACCCTTTTTAAAGATTGAATCAATGCAACAAGACCTAATTCTCACTATCACACCTGACTAGTTTGAAAGTTACAATTTTTTTATATAACTTCAAGATCAAATAATAGGGATACCAATAACATTCACTCATGTCTCCTACTAGATATCTAAATCTTTAAGAGCACTCAGGCTCATTTTTTAGAAGGTTACTAGGTTTTCTACATTCTGCCATCTCCTACATTATGTTTTCCTATTCAATCACATAATAACTCAAAAAGATAATTTCATATCTCTTTTGCATAGCTTATCATTATTCATTTATATTTCAATTTATCTATTTTAATAATTTTTATTCAATTTGTTGTTTAAAATTATATTTATAACACATTGTATTATTATATTTCATTTATCTAATTTAGGATTAATCACCACATTAATTCAAATTTAGATGAAATAGTATATATGTATGTATGTGCTTATGCACACACACACACACACACACACCATTGATTTTTTATTTTCTACATGGAATGTTATTTAT
>JARHVA010006979.1:85000-115000 GCA_037957365.1 Torreya grandis | reverse complement strand
AGTGAAAAAAAAGATAAATGTGATGCGCACATATGAGGAGGACATGGTTGGTGCCCCAAGTCTTATTTTGTAACTCAAAAATTGAAAAACCAAGAGGTGTAAATATTGTAACATACCTAAGGACAAATAATAGATATTAAGGTTAAATATATGAACCTAGAAGACTTTTCAAACATACATATTGGAAACTAAAGACAACTATAAAAATTAAAAAAATAAGAATAACTATGTTAATAAGGAAAAGCATATAAAGAGTAAAGAATTGTGAAAATTTAAAGCAACATATATGCTAGAGAGAATGTAACATCAAATAAAAACATGTGAATGGGGGTCTATTAAACCTAAGGAGATAAATATCAAGACTAAGTACCCTTATATATAATAACATATTTAGTATAATTAAGATCCTAATAATGCTCACATATGTCAACAAAACAAAAAAATATATATTATAATAATTAAAGGAAGGAGTGTAGTGATTGAAATACTTACCTTAAGTTAAACCATCGACTCTTAAATGTACCCATTAGATCATGTGGAGATTTGAAATAGATGTTTTAGGTTGAGGACCTATATATCCTTAGTTAGGAACTCCCAATTACCTCTCCTATTGAGCTTTAATGATACCATAAAAAAAGACCTCTAAGATATGAAATCAACCTCTAGCTCTCCCATTTACTTATTTATGGAATACATGTGAGCGTAAGTATAATATTTGAATGTGATATATATTATTAGATATGACATATTCATCTTATATGTATTTATATAACCAAACCTAACCCCAAACTCTATCTGTAAAGTATTATCCATGTTAATACAGATAGAATATGTGAGCCAACACAATATGATATTAGTTAGTTTGATATAGTATAGATGTTACAATATAAAATTATGAGTATATTGGGTTGATAAAATAGTATATGAAGGAATTAAGTACAAAATAAATGGTATCATATAAGAATATAGCCTAGGATAAATGAAAACTAGAAAATATGAATGGAAGGTAGACAAAAATGAAATATAGATATATACTTAGAGTAGTTTATAATGATAGTATTGATTTTGTGACATAATAATACATAAACACCTCTTTAAAAGTAACATGAGTTGATCCCACTACATTCCTGGTGAAAACTTTAGGTTATGTACTTATTAAGATTGATGTATCGACAAGCCTAAAAAATAAAAAACCATCAATAGAGTGATAAAGTGAAAAATATAATGTTAATACATATACCCCACCATAATGTCATCATGTGTAATAATAGTGTAATTTTAAATGGTTTTTTGGGAAAGAAACATAGTAACACAAAAGGGCATAACTGAAAATAAATGCTAAAATAATTAGAAGAATATAAATAAAACTATATACCTTAAGTTACCTTGCATGATTTTAAATGATTCTACATGTATTGCATTTGATATAAGGCACCCATTGTGAAGGATAAAAGGTGGTCCTAAAAACAATTTAAAAATGTAATCTTTTGCCAAAATTTATATTAACCCATGGAAATTCTATATCTCACCAAAATTAGAAGGCTTATTTATTTCATGAAAATGACATAAAAATATGAAGGGGGTAGATGCAGGATAATGACAAACAAAAGGGGGTGCTTAAAAATGATGCTTTTTTCTAAAAATAACAATAGTTGAACTTAGATAAAATTTTAAAGACACTTGGAAAAATATGAAATTAAATGCTAAAATAACTAGAAGCAAATAAAATAAAACTATGTACCTTAAGTTATCTTGATTGATTTTAGATGATGCTACATGTGTCATATTTGATATAAGGCACCCATTGTGAAAGATAAATTTTGGTCCTAAAAATATTTTTAAAAATTTATTTTTTGACAAATTTTATATTAACACATGGAAATTCTATGTCTCACCAAGATTATAAGGATTAGTTATTTTATGAAAAAGACCTAAAAATATACAATGGTAGATGTTGGTAATGTTTTAAAATATATGCATTAATTTTTAAATGATTCCATGTTAGTGTCATTGATGTCATTTTGTGTTATCATTATTGTTCTTGATGTTGAGTTCATAAAGCCTTATTTAAGGAACCTAGTGAAATGAACCTTATAGCATAATGCATTGAGCCATAAAATAAATATAAAAGACATTTATTTATTATATGAACCTGGTATTAGTTCATATGACATTATGTTATAGTTTTGAAAATAGTTCAAGAGGTTCCAAGGCATGATTATAGCCTAAGTATGACTGGTAATATAAGGCCTAGTATGCAAAGTGACCTATAGTGGCATAATGAAGGGTTAATATAATTTAAAAAGGTGTAATAATTCCTAAAATAATTTAAATAAGTGTGATAGGTCATTTTAATTGTGTGTAAAAATTTTAAAGTCAATACCTAAAGGATAAAACATGAAAACTTATGATAATGTTCCCTATGTGCATAGAATGGGGTGTTGTAGATGCGAGAAGAGATTTTTTGTACTCATTGTCACATGAAACATTTACATGAGAGATTTATAAATTAATGGAAGTTTTTTAATCTCCATATAATTATTTTTATATAATTATTTTTAAATATGAGGGCAATCCTTTATGAATGACTGCTAAGAAGTGAAACTAGTCAAAACCCTCTCAAAACCCTTATAATGACCCGATAAGAAATATCTAGTCAGTTATGAATTATAATGGAAATTTTGACCTATTTTTATTTTTTAATTTTTTTTACTCTTCAAGGTTTCCTTAAATTGTTTTTTTGGTCTTTACAATGAGTAAAAAGTACATAAAACCCCTTATATTCATGAATTTTGATGTAGTAGGTAGGGTTGACTAGGTCAAAGCATGAGAATTGATGGATGATGATGTGTAATAATTATATTTAATGATCATGAAATTTTATAAGTAGTTTTAAAACCAAAAATATGCCAAACTGGTCATGGAAGTTGGATATTGCTAAACATGCCTGATGAGCAAAATAATGAGAAAACTAGGCAAGAATGAGAATGAGATTAGGGATGGGTTAAAAAACACTAGGGATGTATCCTAATAAATTAGTTAATTATTAAATACCTATTCATATTTTCTCCTTGGTCAATAATTTTTTGTGATGCTTGTACTCAAGCAAATATTTGTCATCAAACTGGTTTATCTAATAGTGTGAAGTTTGTGTAGACTGAAGTAGTGAGATTGGTATACAAGAATGATATTTATATGTGACCATGTAATATATATTTTCATATATTATATAATTATTATAAATTTTCATTAAAACCCATTAAAATATCATATAAGTGTTCCCATCAGTGTTCTAATATTTAATTTGTTTGATTATGTTTTTGATTATATAAGTAACTTTTTGTGTGTATGTGAAAATGATGTTTCTGAGTCATTTTTCATTAAGGTAAAGGATCCAATGATATTTAAGGTGTTATAAATATCTCATAGGATAATTTGAATTTATTTATATTAAATATAAGTATATGCTCAAGTATGATAAGTCAAATGTTTTTGACTATTTGTTGATATTGTTTGGTGGTTCTAAGTAAGCCATCTACAAGGGTGTTCGTGGGGTCTTTTGGCCTATCTGGTGAAGATAAAATCATATATGGAAGTATTTTTAGTCTTAAAAATCATATCCATATTATTTTATGTCTGGGTTAAGTGGAAAAGTTGTGTATATGGTTCAAATTTGTAAGACATACTTTTTGGTAATGAAAAGGGATAATGGCGAGTAGACCTAATTGGATGGTTCCAAGAGTGAAAAGATCCAAATGGTGTTAGGAATATGAGATATTATGATGTATATATTCAATTTAAACATTAATTTTTCATCCTTTAGTGAAATTTCAAATTTTTCAAAGGAGGTCTAAGTGAAATGTGTGCTTAAAGAAGGCCTAATTGCATTAGGTCTCTGTTAGGCCTAATGGTGGTTTTAGACCTTAAGGGTAATGACCAACCGATGTAATGTTTGTTTCAATTTTTGAAAGTGTATATTTATATTTTTCAAGTATAATCCAAGTTTTCTGAGTTCCTTTTCCAACCAAGATAGGTATGATAAAGAATCAAGTATAAATTCAAGGCCTAATAGACCTATTTTGACTAGTTAGAGTATTGAGCTAATAAATGAAGGATATAGAGTTTTAAAGTGGATAATGTTCCTTTATATTATATATGAAAATTAAAAATTATGTAATGTGATTTTTATTATATGACAAAGTATGCAATATGCTTTTTCTTGTATACTTGAAGGATTGATTGGTTGATCTTCAGTGTTGACATGGATAGAGATGTTCAAGAATGAGTATGGAGGTTTGAAAATTTTCAAGGGGTGATATAATATGAGATCCATGATTTTATATCTTTTATGTAAAATTATAAATCATATATTTGATCATAATTTTAATCTATACACTTTGGGTCTAATGGAAAAAAATATGAGTAGGTAGTTTGATGACATCACCATTACCACATGGGAAGGAGTTAAGGGGAGTTGGTCATATGGTTGTAATCAATATAGTTCCTAGTTGTTATGTACAATATATAAATTCATGCATTAAATCATGGTCAAATATATGAGGGTGAAAATTTTTATTCTAAGATAGATTTCATTATTTCCCATACTTAGCCAAATTTGCAATATGGTAAAAAAGAATTGAGTAAGTAGTTTGATGATGCAACATCTCGCATGTGTGGATGATTCAAGAGAAGTTGATCATATGGGTTTTTTTAGTTTTTGACCTATTTTATTTGTTATAATTTTTATATCATGCGATTTAGTACATCAAAATATATGCTTATGCAAAGTTAGGCTCCCAAGCAGATTAATTATGTTCTCCCATACTTAGCCAATTTTGTAAAGAGGTAGAAAGAGTTGAATGAGAATTTTAATGGTGTTATATATTACAAATGTGAAGGTAACACAAGAAACTAATCATATGGGTTTATTAAATTTTCATCATAAATCATTTATGTTAAATTTGAGTTCATACGTTGAAGTGCGACAAAAGTTATGGATGATCAAAGTTGGCCTCTCATTGAGATTTGGACATGGTTAGATCTATGATAGAATTTTATGAGAAGGCACTTTAATGGTGATATATCTTACATGTGAAAGATTTATAAGAGAAGTGAGTTTCATGGTTGGATTCTCCTATGTGAGGAGATCATCTGATCCAATTTTGAGATCCTACATTGAAGTGTAGATGAAGTTTTTGAGGTGAAAAATTGGATACTCATGCATATTGACAAGGTCCCCATAGTAATTTTTTAATGTTCTAAAGGTTGATCAAGATCAATGTTTCATGAGTGATCTTAAGACTCAGGAGGAAGTGAGATGAGGATAGGTGCATGATGTTTAACATCTAATAAAAATCATAGGATAATGATCAAACAATGAACAAGTATTCATATAGTTTGATCAATGGTGAGCATTAATCGTTATTGACTTTATTGATTTGTAGAGATTGATAGAGTGCATTAATTCAAAATTTTGAGAGGACAAAAGATGAGGTGAAATTTATAGAATTATAAAATTTGGATTTATAAGTATATGCATTAAAACTTAGACAATATTGATAGTGCAAGATTGATCTTGAGCTGAGACTCCATGAGATTTGAGCATTATGTTTAAAGGTTAACTATGACTGTTGCTATTCAAATATTTGAATTAACATAGGAAAAACTAAATATCTATTTTTTTATCATATATTTTGATAGAAGACAAATTTACTCATGTATTAAAAATAAAAGTGTTATAGGACTCCATGGTGCATCTATTGACCCTAATTTAAAGATATGTAAGTGAATATAGTCAAAGTTATTGAGCATAGAAGTTGATTATGTTCATGAATATTCTGTAAGTGACTTGAGAAGGTTATTTGATCTTGTATATATGTTATTATGATGTTTCATGATGAATTATATATTGGAGAGTGTTTTAGACTCCATTAGGATGATTTGTGTTTATTTTGGAGGCGTGATCAATTGATATTGAGTATAAACAATGCTTAAAAAGTTGATTGTGTGTTCATCCATGGTGACTTTGTTCACAAGGTATATGTTTGAGTTGTTTAATCATACATAGAGGCAAGATAATTTGACTAAAATAATTTTAATATGTCCTAGGGGACATAAGGAGTGGATATATGTAATTATAAATGGTCATATGTTCATGTTCTTATTGAGGGTGAGCTATATGGGTGAATATGTCTCCATGAGACATATAAGAGCTAAAAGTGACTTGTTTAAAAAGGTGTATCTTCTTAAGGGTGACCCATAAATACTATGGCCAACCTATGTATACTATATTGAGACTTATCATTGTATTATATGCATCTTAAGGGTTAAGACATTCCTAAAGGCTGACCAAGATGGTGTTGATAAAGATTGCTCTATATATAGTGAAATAAAATAAAGAGACTTATATACTTGTATGATTTGAAGAAGAGAGAGCATTTAAGTGAAGAGGACAAGAGGTCAAGTGTGCCCAATGGTTTGGTTTATGAGTAGATTAGATTGAGGTTTGTGAGTATGACCTGTAGGTCATGTTTCTAATGGTAGAATAGTGTTCTTGTAGGTTGAGCATGAATGAAGAAACCTATAATGATCCAAAAGGATGTTTTGGATATCTTGAGTATGAGTAAAGGATTGTTGGTGTCTATCAGATATTGGTGGCTAGTTTGAGAGATTGATCAAAGTGTGGATAGTGTGTATGACCGTCTATTCATGTTATTGTTTCTATGAAAAAGTTATTGCTAAGAAGTGTAGAGTGGTCCAAAAGGTAGCTTTGGATGCATTGACTATGTAGAGTTTATATACTTTGTATCTACATCATATTGGCAGGGAATCAATGTTGAAGATATTGTGTTCATAGGTTTTTTTATGGGTGTTCAATATCTAATGGGGTAGGATCATCCTTGCAAGCTGAAACTTGATAAATATCTAGTTGTTATGGGTGCTCTGCTAGACAAGTGTAGTAACTCTTTCTGAGATTATAGTCTTACTAAAACTAAGGATGGTAGTTCCTTGATTAGTATATTATTGGTATAAATTAGTTTTTTTTTATAGGATAATAGTCCAATTGTAGGTTCTAGTGGGTTTTACTCTACAAGAGGGTCTCCCATGTATGTCTTATGTTATATGCTTGATCTTAGATTGTCTTTCTTATACATCACTATGAATGATGTGTATGATTCATGAGTGATTATGGTAATTAATTAAGGACTTATAAAGATTAAAATTAAAGTTGTAATATATAGGCTCATAAATTCACCCCCATCTTAATGATTATACCTCTAACAATTGGTATTAGAGAGGGTCCTTTGGAGGAATACTAATAGCTTTAAGGTGATCCTAATTAGGTACAAATATGGTTGATCAATTTAAGAAATAAAATAAATAGTGAAAGGTCATGATCAAGGCACTTGAAGAGAAAATATGTAATTTGAAGATAAATTCTAAAGAAGATGAGAATGTTATCAATGATCTCAAGGTTCAGCTAGTAGATGTCAATATAATTTTGTGTTCAAAAACATCATGTTGGATAAAGAATATTGGCATAACAATAGAGAAGATGACAGCAAATAATAAAAGAAGTATCAAAAATGGATCAAGTATATTAAAATATAGGAATATAGATTGAAACACATGAACAAGAAGGTTAAAAAGTATGAAGAGAATATTAATATTCTTGAGGATCCATTAAGGATTGCAAATACAAATATGAAAGCAAAAGAAGATGAGTGCAATTAGTTGAAGGTTGAAATGAATTCATTGGAAAGTGAGCACGAGCTTGTCATAGTCAAGTTAGACAAGTTGGAAAGGAAGAATGAGAATACTACACAAGTTAAGAATAATACAAACTTAAAGAGCAATGTCAAAAGACCTGTTAGATAGCCCAATGCAATAAGGTATGCCAGTTATTTTCATGGCTAGTGTCATTTTTGCTATAAATATGGTCATAGGGAAAAACATTGTAGAAATATGAGCTCTAAGAATGAGTTTACTTGGTGATTTGGAAGAAGGAGCAATTGGTCTTGGAGAAGACTTAAATCGAATTAGTCAAGAGATATGTTGAATGATATTATTGTTTGTAGTTACAATAAAGTAGGACATATTTCAAGATTCTACAAGAATAATTTGAAGAAGAATTATACTCCTAAAGATCACTTAATGGTGTTGAGACCAAATAATTTGAAGGATAATCTTGATCAAAGTGGATTGCCTCTTACTACAAATAAGGAATTAGATATCAAGAAGATATAGGAATGCTAAGAGGATTTATCCTCTATCCAGATAGAAAAGGAAGATCATAATCATCATCAATCAAAAGGTATAAATGATCTTGTTTGTTTCAAATGTCATAGAGTTGGCCACTTTTCTAGGTATTGTAAAAACATGTTGAATAATTTATAAAAGAAAAATAAGGGATATAGAGATCCTAGAAGGTTTAATAAAGGACAAACTCACGTATGGAAACCAAAAATTATCAATGTTAATCACACTAGTCCAAAGTTTGATAAGAAAGTTTCCCTAGAAGGCTATATTGCAAATTAGGATAAGCTCAAGAATCAAGTAGGTAAGATGGATAAAGAAGAAAAGAAGATTAAAAATTTGGTATAGACACCTAAGGTAGTCAAGACTAAGGAGACTAACTCTATTGAGTCTAAGGGTCTTGATGGATTGTTTGTCAAGGTTGAAAAAGAATAAGAGATAAAGGAAAGTCAAGAGTTTCTATTGACAACTTTTGTTGACAAGTTTGAAGTAGAGAACATGTCAACTATCTAATTAGAAAAGGAAAATAAAAGGTCTACTCATATTGAAAATAAAGAGACTAATCTCAAGTATAAGACCAAGGTAGTGGTTGAGACTAGTCCTGAGGTATTTATGGATCGAAGTGAACATCATGCTATTAATTAGGATGTATCATATAAACAACATCAATTTTTTATTCCTGATGATGAGGTTCCAATTTGTAACAAATATAATTTAGATAAAAAGGTGTGTAATGAATCTATGTTGTCTCCATATATTATCAATCTAATTATAGAAGAAAAGGAGAATCTTATAATGGTTCAGGAAGTTGTATCTCTTTAGCAAAAGAATAAAAACATAAAGTATAAATTGAGCAAAGAAGAGATGGAATATGAATATTTTTTATTATTTTAGATAATTAAGTCTATACGGTTAGATTTAAGGTGCTCAATATGATTATGCTAATAATAGAAGTTCTTTTAATAAGGGGGAGCAATATGTTCATGATCCTGTTTCATAGGTTTGTAAGGGAGTTATAATACATCAACAAATTAGGTGGTTCTAGGTGGCTTAGTGAGTTTGATTAATTGTCAAGAAGTGTTTGGTTATAAAAAAGGTATTTGCATTAATTTTTTGTGTTCTCTAGGTGTTTTTGATGTCTGAAGGTATGTATGTGCCAATTAATGTTTTTTGATTGCTCTCAGTTTTCTTTGTTTATAGTTAAAGGTCAAGCAGATCTAAAATGGGTTATAGGATATATGGGTTCCCAAAATTATGGAAGCTCAATTTTTTCTGTAATTTTTTGATGGTTTTATCTAAGTATGCAATAAGTTTCAAAGGTGGGCATTAACCAGATGGAGGTTTGTTGACCATGCTTGTCTGAGATTATAAGGTTTTGGGCTATGCTATAATTTTTTTTTGCCTTGTGAGTTAATTTATAGGGATTATTAATATGTTTAATGAGTCAAATGATTTTTCATATCACTCTTCATAGATATTTTAAGGTTCATAGTTCTCTAGTTATTCAATTTTTTGTCAATATGGAGGGTTAATTGGCTAGTAGTTTTGTGAAGGAAGAATGTTGTAGAAGATGATTTTGTTGATGAAAATTAGTGTTCTTGAGGGGGAATATTATATTTATTCATGTATGTATTTTTAGGTCTTGAAGATGTGTCTACTAAAAATTATGGACTCTATAATTTTCATGTAGGGCTACAAGGATGCTAGACATCCTAGTTTGAAGAAGAGCGGTTTTTGCTTTATTTTTCCAAAATATCAAGGTATGTATATTTCAAGATAAGTTATCAAGTTTATTTAGTGAATATTTCCTATTTAGTGAGTGGCATGAATATTTTTTGGTAGTCATGGAAGTGTCTTGAGAAAGAGGGCTTGTAAGCTTGCATGGTTGTTATTCATGGTGTGTGGAGATATGAAGATGCTAAGAAGTTGAAATGGATTATATATCTTAGTAGGAGTCCCTATCAAATGTTTTTGGATGTGTTCCATCAGATATAATGGGTTTTTATGTTCTTTATAAATTGGTTGCATAACATTACCAAAGAGAGCGTTGGCATGGAGTAAGAAGAAGTTGTCAAGACAAACAAGAGATAGCTCAAGGTAAGGAGGAGTTAAAATCATCTCTTTAAGATGGTAATTTCCTATTTTGGTAGTCTTTTTAGGTCCTCAGTATTAATTTGTGCCCACATTGTCATTTTTTCAAAGGGGGAGAAAGTTCCTATTGTGTAAAGTTCTTGTTGGGTAGAAAGTTCCTATTGTGGGAGTGCTTTGAAGACATAGAAGGTGAGTTATATATTACTATATTGATGGGTGTTGAAATCAATGAAAAAAGGGGAGATTTATGGAGAGTTCTCATGATGATGTCATATTAGTGTCATGTATATTCCCTAGTGAGTGGATTAAGTTCCTTGATAGTCTGTGTGACAATGACAAAGTGTGTAATGTGCTTGTACTTGTATGACAAAGTGTGCAATATGTTTGTTATTGTATACTTGAAGGATTGATGGGTTGATATTCAGTGTTGACATGGATATATATGTTTAGGGATGAGTATGGAGGATTGAACATGTGCAAAGTGTCTTATAATATTTGATCCATGATTTGAGAGTTTTTGTGTAAAAATAAAACTCATCTAGTTGATCATAATTTTCATCTAGACAAATTGGGGCTGGTCGTAAAAAATATAAGCAAGCAATTTGATTTCATCACCATTGCCACATGAGAATGAGTCAAGTGGAGTTTGTGATGTTGTTTTGATCACTGTAGTCCCTATTTTTTATGTACCAAATCTCAAGTCATGCATCAAAGAATGGTCAAAGATATGAGGGTACACAGTTTGCTTCTAAGATAGATTTCACTAGTTTCCCATACTTAGCCAAATTTGCAATATGGTTAGAAAGAGCCAAGTGAGTAGTTTGATGATGAAATATCTCACACATGTGGATGAATCAATAAAATGTGATAATATGGGTTTGTTCAATTTTGGACCTATTTTATTTATGCTAATTTATAGATCATGCAATATAGTGCATCAAAAGATATGCTTATGCAAAGTTGGGCTCCCAAACAGATTGACTATGTTTTCCCATACTTAGCCATGGCAGAGGTAGAAAGAGTTGAGTGAGAATTTTAATGGTGTCATATCTTTTAGATATTATGGTGCCAAGAGAAACTGATCATATGGGTTTATTTAATTTTGAGCATAGATAATTTGTGCTAAATTTGAGTTCATGCACTAAAGCACAACAAATGTTATAGATGATCAAATTTGGCCTCTCAATAAGATTTGGACATGGTTGTATCTATGAAAAAAATTATGATAAGGCACTTTAATGATGATATTTATTGATGTAGTCATATAAAATGTGAAAATTGGTAATTTGAGCATGGCTAATGACACCCAAACCTTAGGTTCCTCTTGCTTGCTCTCATGACCCTCATAGGCATCTTTTCACCGATTCCCAATCATTTTTATCCTTCAAAAATTAATCCTAGCTGATCCAAACCCCTCTTTCCATGATATATCCATCCCCCTAGGTCCTACCTACTCAGGATAATAGTGCCACACATGTCTGCTTTTGGTGATGTTGTTGAAGTCCATTTCTGACCCCAATGGTCAATTTATTCTATTTTCCCATCCTCATACTTATTGGAATAATGTGAGTGAATTAAAAAAATGACAAATATATCCCTATAAAATCCTATTCAAAGATCATTTAGAGAGGGGTTGGCAAATATCACTAAGGAAGTAAGAATACAAGAAATATTACTCAAGTAATCTTCCCTATTCTCTATATAAAACCAACCAATACACTAACAAGTTTATTAAAATCCTTATACCAATCCCTATCCACCTCAATCACATCTATTTTATCATTTTTCATATTCATACACTCTATTGCACAAAGCACATCAAGTAGGAGAATTACATATGGCTTGATCCCTCTTTAGAGTATTGGTATGTAGGTAGCATGCCTACATAAGGGGTGTGGATACATGTTTAGTGAATATTACACACACTAACCCCCAATATTACTCAAAATTGGTCAAAGCATAATGGTAAGGAGGGTTTAAATAAATAATCTACTCTACAAGGAGCTCTACAAACTTCTAGTTATTGAAACTTCATAGATAGGGTCATATAAACCTGGAAAATAAAACCCAAAAAGCTCACATCCTTAGGATAATAGTGGAAGAGGTGGAATATAGTGTTAGTGCCACTCTTTTCCAATTTTGGAGCTCCTATTTGATCATAAAATGAAGTTTAGATCTTAGTTTGTGATAGTGTCCCAATCTTGCAGAGTGAATTCTAGCCTCTATTTTAGTTAGATCAATCATTTTCTAACTAAGTCTTGTTTTCTTCCCCTTATTACTATTTTTATAAAAGTTTGGATTACAATTAATTTTCATAAATTGGTAGATTAATAATTAGATATTTATTTATTTATTTTACTACTTAGACCCTTTAACTAAGTTAGGAATAATACACTTATATTCCCAAAACTATTGAATCATTTGGTGAACCCAACTTACTTTATTTGTGCAAAAAAACCCTAAAAACCCTAGGGTAAATTCCCTATTGATTTTTCATCTATTTTTATAATTTTTTTACTTGCATAATAAAATTATAAATTAGCATTAAATTTTAAAATTTTGTATTAATTTTTAAAATATTTTTCTTTCAAACCCTAGTTGTCGACACTAAGTCCTAAAAATTTTCCATTAATTTTCCAATCATTTTATAAATTTTTAATATCATATTTAAATCAAAAAATCCATGCAAAATTAAAAACTTTATATTAATTTTTCAAAATATTTATTTTTTCTAGACCCTAGCTGCATACACTAGTTCTTATTGCTTGTGAGATATTACTTTACATTCTAAAAAATTAGATTTCAAAAATGGGTTTCACTCATTTACAATTATTTATTGAATTTTTGGCATAAAATAAGGAAACTATCATTGGTACTATCATGTACATTAATAATTAAGTTTATCATGTGTTAATATAAAGCTTTATTCTTTGCATTTCTTGTTTATGTTTCATAATATGAGATGATGTTAAGAAAGTCATTGTTAAACATAGTAAGATACCTCTCCTTAAAAGGAAAGTTTACTTGTATTTAATACAAGGGTTCATATATTTCTTTATATCTCTCATATGGAAAAAAATTCAGGTTTATCATGCTAAACACATTATAAATGCCATAGCACATGCCAAAGTTCTTCATGCATTAATGCATAATTCCATGCTCTTTATCCCAAACTTGTTATCTCTCATCAAATGATCTTTATAAACACATTTTTATACAAATTATGTCTCTAATTACATGTATTTTATCCCACATACATGGTTTCTACCTAGAGGATCCATTACATAAGCTAACAACCACCTACCAATTTTCAATGTCATAACTTATGCATAGGAAATTGTTTCTTTTTCCTCCTCTCCCCCAAGAGGGTGATATTTACTTTCCCTTTAACTAGGTCCATGTTATCACTACTCCAAAAGGTGAGGCATCCAATACTATTCTTCCTAATACATATATTCAACCTATAGATTATTCAAACCATCTTCAACATATGTGCTTACATGTTCAATCGAAAGCAACTAGAATTCACATTTGTGAGACTCTAAGGGATAAAATAACTATTATGAAAAAGATTATTTTAGATTTACAAATGAAAAATTAGATATTACATGAAAATATCACAATATTGGAGAATCATATTATAATACAAAATCCTCAAAGGCACCCTAATGTCAATCATGTATATGCATCGTCGCCTAGTCAATTGGTTGCAAACAATGTTACATATCAAAACAAGAAATCACAACAAAGTAAATCTACAACTAGTGATTCAAATATCATTAAAATATAAAAAAAGAGTTCAAGTGAGGTACTAAGGTAAATGATTAAATCTAAGTTGATCAAACCACCTTCTCTACATCTAGTGAGAAGATTCAAATATTATTGTGCATATCATATAATCCATGGGCATCACACAGATTGATGTTTTGCATTGAAAAAACATATAAAATATATAATTAATGATAAGGACCCTATACAAGGTAAATCAACCAAGCAATCTATAGTGACATGGGAACACATTCATAAGGGGTCAAATTCATAAATAGTATAAAAGTGGTTAGCAAATCATAACTTAGAATAAAAAAGCATCAAAATGCAAAATCAGAGCAACAAATAGAAACACAAGAATAAGTAAAGCATGAAAAATATGCAAATATACCTCTCCAAAATGAGGTTCCACTTTCAAATCAGTATGGGTTTGGTCAAAAATATCTACAAGAGTCTAATTTTCAAGGTCAAGGGTTGGACAAGCATGCTCAAGGCATCACTACTCATATTCTATCAGTTGATAATGTTTGTCACCAAGGTTTGGGATTTATTGAACATCTTAAGGTAAATCATCCATAGATATAATCTATCAAAGGAAAAGATCCAGATACAAAAAAGTCAACACTAGCATTCTATTAGTTCAAGATCAAGATGATAATGATGAGTGGAACAATACATGTTATTATGATTTCCAAGATACCAACAATGAATTCAAATATTCATAGCCATTCCCTTATGCTTCATAATCATGAACAATTCCTTTGTTTGATACATGACACCATGATAGGGAGTTTCCCATGAGACTCATCAGTTAGTATCATTTACTTTCAATTTTTATTATACATAGCTTCTTTTCAATTTGATGTACATAGTTTATTATGCTTGATTATACATATCTTATACCAAAAACATTAAAATAGTTTATAATATCAAAAATAATCAAATATTTAAAAGTACAAAAACATGAAAATAACTCAAAACACTAAAAACATTTTGATTGTATGTATTATCTATGCTTTACATTTCTAATATCATTCTAGACATACATCTTTTGTTCTATGCCTATTGTTTATTGATTTATCTACATTACCATGCTTCACTTGATATCTTTTGAGTGTGTGTAGTGATATATAGCTCTTTGATTGATTCACTCTACCCATTAAAGTGGCATCCTACTTATACATCGTGACATACATCTATATACATACCCATTGGGGGTGTCTTATACTTGAATACACCTTCTAGGTTATGTCATTCATGCACCACAGACTCTGGTTATCATGTTGATGTACATTATTCACTATCTTACACATATTACTCTATCAATACTCACAAGTATATAGTACTTATGTATTTCTTATCATAGACCTAGTCTTGTATGAACATGCCTTGCATACATTTACCTCTTGTTTTGATTAGTTAGATGAATTTGTACTTCTAGTTCTTTACATGCTTTCTTTTCTTACCTTGTATAGCTAGATGTGATTATATTTTTTTTCTTATTTGTCTCCTATATGTGCCTTAGGAAATTTACCAATGTCCTTTACCTGTACTCTTTTATGTGATTGTGGCTTCCACACCTACATTTATCTTGTTTTAATTATATGTGTATGTGGAATTTTAACATGCCTTGTATGTTTACCTTCAAATATGAGCGACATGTGTCCATGTCCCTTGTTTGTGTGGCCCCTTGGCCATCCTATTATGTTTCTTACTTCTTTCCTTGTGTGCTTTTTACTTATTTTCTTCTCATTGTTTAAAATGACATAATCCACATCATGCATTTATCTTACTTTCTTGGATGTTATAATGGACATCATGCCCCATCTCTCCAACTAGAAACTAACAACTAACCAAAATTTTATTTATAGTTTAGTACATTACACATGTTATTACATTGTTATATCCATATATGCATACCCCTATTGATCTAATAATCCCTCATTACAAATCATGTTATACCCTAGGATATCTTGTCAGTTATAATTATTATATCATGTATATTTATAGAATAACACACTTGTAGGGATCTTTATTCTGAGGTCAGTCATTATAGGGTCTTCATTCCTACCTTCAAAAGAGGGGGCAATAAATAGGGGTTTTGTCATAGAGATTACATCTCTTAATGATCAAAAAGTAGCTTTTAGTACAATGAGACATCAAACCAGTCAGAATAAACTAGGTAGATGGTGAAAAATCTAGAATAGTCATTAGATTTGGCCCTAAAAAATAGCACCCAACTTGGACTATAACATTGATGCCAATAGTGTCTACTTTTATCACTCTTATCCAAATAGTAGAAAAACTAGACTTTATAGAAGCAAGTAAAAAAGTAGGTTCAATTATAGTTTTACACAACTAAGATAGTTTAGAATCAGTAGTTTTCAGTATAATTTTACTCAAATAATCTAGATATAAGGGGAATCATACATGTCATGATGGATCTCACTTATAGTTTTATATATGGTAGTTGCTATGACTTCTAGATCAAAATCCATGTTTCAAAAACCAATGATTGGGGGAAATGTGCATGGCACATTTATTTATTTTCTTTTTGAGTTTAGTATTACATAGTCATTCTTTGTAGTTACATTCCTTATTCCATCTACAGGTGTTTGGCATCATTTTGGAATGGCTTTCATACAATCCTAACTTCCACATTATTTAGTTCTTGAGTTCCTAAGTGGCTTTCATAAAATCCTAGTGCACCAGTTTTGGAGTGGATTTCATACAAGCATAATATCCATAATTTGGAGTGGCCAAGAGTGGCCTAGTTTTTAACATACATTTAGCTATCCATGCCAACATTTTCATGTCATAGTACATTTATGGGCTTTAGGATCCATCTAATAGGACACATATTTCATACTGGTATCAATTCATAACTTCACTTCATGGGGCAATGATGGAGCTAAAGGACTAGCTAGCCTTTATATTCTTGAGCCACCTATTCAAAGGGATTGAACACATAGTCCAAACATTGATTAGTACATGCATGATCACCTACCTTTACTTAGTGGGTGACAATGGATCCAAAGGGAAAACATTTACATTATTTATCCACTCTTAAGGAATTGAGCACTTAGCTCCATTCATAATATTTCTCTTCATACAACATCATCTAGTATTATTCAACATCACTAAACATTACAACAAGTTTTGTATTAGTCCATGTACCTGGTGAGGTGTATTAATTCCTTTCTCTTCCTCTCTCTCTCTCTCTCTTAACTAACCTTATACATTCTTACTTTAGATATCGTGTATCTAGTAAGAACTAATCTACTCTTTATTTTTGTTTTAGATTTGTACTTTATAGTGTGCTCTCTTTATGCATACCCAACATCATAAAACTTCTTGAGCTTCACTCTCATAGGTATGTTCAGGTACACTTTCAACTTTTCCTTTATCCTAGTATTTTACTTTATCGCATCACTAATATAAATGGGGGCTTAAATGTAGTCAAATAAAATGTAAAAGTTGGTAGCTTGCGCAAGGCTAATGATACCCAACCCTTAAGTTCCTCTTGCTTACTCTCATGAACCTCATAGGCATATTTTCATTAATTCTTCATCATCCTTAACCTCCCATATTTGATCCTAGCTGAGCTAAACCCCTCTTTTCCTGATCGATCCATCCCCCTACATCATGTATTCTTAGGACAATAGTGTTACACTAGGAATATAGCACCGAAACCACTCCCATCCACTTTCGGCACTATTGTCCAAGTCCATTTATGGCCCCAATGGTCAATTTATTCTAGTTCTCCATCCTCATCCTTATCAGCCTAATGTGATCACATTCAACCCATGACCAGTAGATATTTATAAAATACCATTCAAAGATCATTTGGAGAAGGGTTGGAAAATATCACTAAGAAAACAAGAACACAGGTAAGACTACTCAAGCAATCTTCCCTATTCTCTACATACAACCAACCAATACATTTACAATCTTATTCAAATCCTTATACTAGTCCCTAGCCACCTTAATCACATATAGTTTAGTATTTTCCATATTCATACACTCTATTTCACAAATCACATCAATTAGGAGAACTATATATGGCTTGATCCCTCTTCAGAGTATTGGTATGTAGGTAGCATGCCAACACAAAGGGTGTGGATACACATTTAGTGAATCTTAAACACACTAAACCCCATCCATCTTGCTCAAAATTAGTCAAATCATAATGGAAGATAGGGTTTGAAGAAAAAATATGCTCTATAGGGAGATCTATAGACTTCCAACTACCAGAACATCATAGACATGGTCACACAAACCTAGAGAATAAAACCCATAAAGATATAGATCCTCAAGATAATAGTAGAAAAGGTATAATATAGTACTAGTTCCAATCTTATATAGTTTTTGTGCTTCAATCTAATAACAAAATAAAGTCTAGATTTCATTTTGTGATAGTGTCCCAGTCTTGCATGGTGAATTCTAGCCTTTGTCTTAGTTAGATCAATCAGTTTCTAGATATCTTATTTTCCTCCCCTTATTGCTATTTTTTTAAAAGTTTGAGTTGCCATTAATTTTCAAAAATTATTAGATAAATAATTAAATATTTATTTAATTATTTTAATACACAAACCCTTTAACTAAATTATGAATAATACACTAATATTCCCAAAACTATTAAATAACTTGCATGCATGAGAGTTCAAGGAGTAGTGAGTCACATGGTTGGATTATCTTATATGATTTGATCAGTTGGTCAAAGTTTGAGATCATAAATTTAAGTGCAAAATTTTTTGAGGTAAGAAAATAGCTACTCAATCATATTAATAGGGTCCCCATACTTCATCATTTTTGAATGTGTTAAAGCTCAATCAATATTGATGGTGTATGAGTGCTCCAAAGAGTCAGGAGGTAGTGAAGGGAGGACAAGTGCATAATGTTTAACATCTAAGAAAAAGTATAAGATAATGATATAGTGATGTTTAGGCATTTGTAAAATTTGATCAATGATGAGCATTGATCATTATTGATCTTGTTGATCTATAGAGATTGATGGAGTGCATTGAGTCAATATTTCAAGAGGACATGAGATGAGATCAAAGTAACACAATTTTAATGTTTAGATTTGGTATTATATGGGTTAAAGCTCAAAAATTATGGATGGTGTCAAATTTATCTTGAGCTGAGAGTCCATGAGACTTTAGCATTGTGTTTAAAGGTTAACTGTGACTGTTGCTATTCAAATATTTGAATTAACATAGGAAAAACTAGAGATTTTTTTTATCATATATTTTTATAGAATACAAATTTTATCATACAATAAAAATGAAAGTGGTAGAGGAATTTATGGCACATCAATTGAACATGATTTAAAGATCTAAAAGTGAGTAAAATCAAAGTTACTAATCCTATAAGTTGACTGTATGTTCATGCTTTTTCTACAAGTGACCTGATAAGGTTATTCAAGATTGTATGGATGTTTTTTTTATGTCTCACAATTAATTAGATATTAGATAATGCTGTATACTCCATGAGGATGTTATGTGTGTATTTTGGAGGTGTGATCAATCTATCTTAAGTATGAACAATTCTTAATAAGTTTATTGTGTGTTCATCCATGGTGACTATGTGCATAACGTCTATGTTTGAGTTATTTTACAATATACACATGCAACATAATTTGACTAAGATAATTTAAGGGTGTCCTAGGGACATAACGAGTGGACCTATGTAATTGGAAGTGGTCCTATGTTTATTTTTTACTCAAGGGTGAGCTATATGGGTGAAAATGTCTTCATGAGACAAATAAGAGCTACAATGCCTTGTTTAAAAAAGTGTAGTTGATTAAAGGTGACCCATAGATACTATGTCCAACCTATGTAGATTATTTTGAGCCTTATATTTGTGTGATATATGTCTTAAGAGTTAACACATTCCTAATGGTTGGCCAAAATGGTGTTGATCAAGATTGATCTATATATAGTGAAATCAAAGAAGGAGATTTATATACTTGTATGACTTAGAGAGGACAAAACATTGAAGGGAAGAGGAGAAGACACTGAGTGTGCCCAATGGTTAGGTTAATGAGTAGATTAGATTAAGGATTGTGAGTATGACTTGTAGGTCATGTTTTTTTATGTAGAATAGTGCTCTTTAAAGTTTAGCATGGGTGAAGAAACCTATATTGACACAAAAGGATGTTTTGGATATATTGAGTATGAACAAAGGATTACTAGTGTTTGTGATAGCTTGGTGGGTAGTTTAAGAAATTGATCAGAGTGTGGATAGTTTGTATGACCATTTATTCATGTTTTTGTTTCTATGATATAGCTATTTCTAAGTGTAAAGTGGTCAAAAAGGTGGCTTTAGATGTATTGATTGTGAAAATTTGAAGAAGAGCTGATATAGTTTGTATCTCCATCAAATTGGTAGGAAATCAATGTTGTGGAGATTATTTTCATAGGTGTTGTTTTAGGTGGGCAAAATCTAATGGGGTATCAACCTTATTGTAAAGTGAAACTTTATAAAGATCTAGTTATTACATGTACTTATCTAGATAATTATAGTAGTTCATTGTGGGATTACAATCTCATTAAAACTAGGGATGGTATTTCCTTGATCAGTAGCTTGCTGGTCTAAATTGGTTCTTATTTTATATGATAATATTCCAATTTTAGGTTTTAGTGGGGCTTATTCCCCAAGATGGTTTCCCATGTATGTATTTTTTTATATTCTTGATCTTAGATTATATTTCTTATATATTGTTATGAATGATGCGTATGCTAAATGAATGTTTATGGTAATTGATTAAGGACTGTAAAGATCAAAATTTAAGTTGAAACTAAAGTTGAAATATCTAGGCTCAATGATTTCCCCCCTTAGTGAATATATCTCCAACACCTATTATTAGAGTTTGGTCCCTCAAGTAAAACTAATAGTCTAAGTGAGATATTTGGAACACAAATATGGATCTTGGCAATGAAAGTGTTTTTAATGATTTCCATGAGAATCTATGCATAGTTAATAAAATAGCTTGTGAATGTTTTTTAAAAAATAAGGATCACATGGAAGAATCCACCCAACTTAGATTAAAAATAAAGACTTTAACAACACAAATTGAGCAAGATGTTATCAATTTAATGATTTACCATAAGTTTGAGGAAAATACTAAAAATCTTAAAAATATCCTAGATAGTCGAATATCCTTTCATGACATGAGAGATCTTGAATTTAGAGAAGAATAAAATGAGTTCAAGAAATGCCATACTCTAATAGACATTGATCAGTCGATGAGTCATAAAGCTGATAAAATCAAGACTTATGCAAAAGCTACCAAATTTAAAGTCAAGAATCAACAAGTCAAGAAGGTTATTTCTCTATCAAGAGATGTCAAAGGAAATAATGTTTCATCTTATCTTTATAAAAGGATAAACAAGGTAAAATAATCACAATATGTGAACTCCTTCATGGCTTATTGTTTCTCTTATGGTAAATTTAGACATAAAGCTATTAATTGTAGATTGAGAAGTAGAATTCCATGTTACAATTGTAACCAAATAGGACATACTGTAAGAAAGTTTAGGATAAAATATATTAGGAAAAATAGTCATGTTGAGAAGTATGGAGTCATGACACTAAAGAATATATCAAGAAAGCAAAACCTATAGAAAATAAATAAAAATATAGAGGATAAGAATCTATGATATTCCAATTGGTTTTTCACACTCAAACTGAAGATTTGAAATGGTACATCGATAGTTTGTGGTCAAGTCACATGATGGGAGATAACAACAAATTCATCACTTTGAAGAAGAATGCCACTGGTTCAATAAGGTTTGGGGATAACACATTTTTTAACATAGTTGGGAAAGGTTATTTGAGCTTGGAAAATGGGGATAACAAAATAAAAAATGTGTTATATGTAGATGGATTTGTTTAGTGTGAGTCAAATGTGCACCCAAGGACATAATGTAACATTTCAAGAAAAAGCATGTGAGATAAGGAAAGAAGATTGATTACCAAGCCAAGAGAACTGAGGACAATCTCTATGTACTAAATGAGATCACAAAAGAGAAATGATTCATGATCAAGGTAGATGAGAGTTGGGTATGGCATAGGTGGTTAGGTCATATGAACTTTGATAATATAATCAAGATCATCTCTAAGGTATCCATGAATTATATGCCCAAAATATATAAACCTCTATATTCTCTTTGTAAGACATGTCAACATGGTAATCATAATAGGAGAAGATTCAAGTCTAAAGAATATTCCACTACTAGATGTTTAAAACTAATCCATACTGATCTATGTGCACCTGCACAGAGATAACTACTTCATGTTGCTTATAGATGATTTCACAAGAATGACTTGAGTATCATTCTTAAAAGAGAACTTAGAAGATCTATGCAAGTTCAAAACCTTCAAATCTTTGGTTGAATATGAAAAGAAAGTGAAGATCAAGTGTCTTAGGTTTGAAAAAGGAGAAATTTTTTGGTCAAATGTGTTTGATGACCTTTGTGAGCTCAATGTAGTAAGAGAATAGTATTAACTACTATATCACCTTAACAAAATGAAGTGGTTGAGAGAAATAATATAATAGTCCAAGAGATGGCAAGTACCATATTTAATGAGTCAAATCTATCATATGGATATTGGAGAGAAGCTATGAGTATTATATTTTACATTTTGAATAGAGGTTAGATTAGGATCAATCGTGATAAAAATCCATATGAATTATGGAATGGTAGACCTAAAAGTGTTGAATATTAGAAGGTTTTTGGGAGTAAATTATATATTAAGAGAGATAATGAGGACCTAAGCATGTTTGATTCAAGATCTGATGAAGGTTTTTTCTTAGGATATTCATCAGTAAGCACTACTTATGTGTTATAATAAAAGGTTAAAAAGTATAGTGGAGAGCACAAATGTGAAGGTTGATGAGATAAAGAATACATTTTATTAGTCATATAATGATGAAGGATAAATAGATAGATGATCATGAAGAAGATAGTGAGGAAAGAAAGGACTCAAAATTTCCTTCTAGGAAATTTCGAAAGGACCACCCTGAATCTTAGATCATTGGAAATAAAAGTGAAAGTATACAGCCGATGAAAAGAATTGAGAGTGATGTTGCCTTAATTTAAAAAAATTAACCTAAAAACCATATATAATCAAGTTAAGATAAGTTTTGGTTAGATTCAATTAATGAGGAGCTAAATTAAATTAAAAATAATGAAACTTGGGAGTTAGTACCTAGACCTAAAGACAAAACCATCATTGGTATAAAATGGGTTTTTAGGAACAAATTGAATGAGATTGGAGAGGTTACTAGAAACAAAGCCAAACTTGTGTGCAAAGGATATGCTCAGGTAGAAAGAGTATAATTTGAATAAACCTTTTCTCTTGTATCAAGGTTAGAGGACATTAGGATGTTTATTACCTCTATGGGTTTCAAAGGATTCAAGATATACTAGATGGATGTTAAGTCATCTTTCTTAAATGGGAACTTATAAGAAGAGGTATAAATTGAAAAACCTTAGGGTTTCTTAATGACTGATAACAAGGATTATGTCAATAGGTTTAAAAAGGCCCTTTATGGTTTAAAACAATCCCTTAGAGCTTCGTATGCTAGACATGATAAGTACTTTTTAGACTAAGGGTTTAAGAGAGGAGTTACAGAAAGTAACATCTATGTCAAAACTAAAAATGACCATTAATTGATATTGTATTATATGTGGATGATATTATCCTTGGTGGAACTAATGAAAACATGACCAAGTATTTCAGAAATGTGATGAAGTCATAATTTGATATGTCTATGCTGTGATAACCATCCTTCGATCTTGGAATTCAAATTAGTCAAACTAAAAAAGGTATGTTTGTTTCAATGTTTAAGTATATAAAAGAGATGTTAAATAAGTTTGAAATGGAATATTGTAAGGATATAAGTACACCTATGGTTACAAGATTCAAGCTAATCAAGGATGAAGTATCCTTAAGGTTTAATTAGATAAAATATAGATCCATGATTGGGAGTTTATTGCATACCATTGGATCTAGACTAGATATCATACAAGTAATAGGTCTTGTGGCAATATTCCAAGTAGATCCTAAGGAAATTCACCTAAAATAAGTCAATAATATACTTAGGTATCTCAAAATAACTTTGGAATATAGTTTATGATACTCAAAGAGTAAAAGGTTTAATCTATTAGCCTATACAGATGTATATTGGGATGGGAGTCTAAATGATAGAAATAGAACTAGTGGATGAGCCTTCTTCTTAGGTAAGTGTCTAGTCCCATTTTTAATCAAGAAACAAACTTCATTATCTTTATCTACTTGTGAAGATTAGTACATTACAATATCCTCATGTTATAATCAAGTGTTATGGATGAGACAAATCTTTAGAGACTACAAGGTCGAGTTTGATGGCCTTATTCCTATTCTTTTTTATAATACTAGTACCATAAGTGTTTCAAATAATCCTATCTTTCATTCAAGGACAAAACATATTCCTATAAATTATCAATTTTTAAGAGAATAGGTGAATGAACAAAACATTAAGCATGAATTTGTGTTTACCAAAGATTAGATTGTAGATATCTTGACTAAGCATCTTTTAAAGTCTAATTTTGAACATTTGAGATAGGAATTAGGTGTGATTCATGTTCATATAAACAAATAAGTAAGATATAGTTCTTAGGGGGAGTTTATGAGGAGGTGTTTTAGCTCTAAGAGTAGAAAAGAAGTGCACAAGTTGTAAAGTCAAAGGGGGATTCATATCAATCTATGAAGAAGAAACTATTTGAGATATACAATATGAAAGGGGGAGTTTTATGAGATGATATTATATATTTTTATATTGAATTATTATTTAAGGTAAATTCTTTATAATTAATGTCAACAGGGGAGATTAATCTACATTAAAATCTATTTACATTGAGAAGATGTTTCCCAGTAAGACGAGTCTCTCTAAGTAGGTTCCATCAATGAGTTATTTCCATAAATGAAAAAAGGGGGTATTTTTTGTGATGTGTTACAAGGTATGCATGAAGTTATCATTGATGTCATTCTGTGTTTTCATTATTTTTCTTGATGTTGAGTTCATAAAGCCATATTTAAGGAACCTAATGAAATGGTTTAGGACTAGTAGAAAGATGAATTGAGCCATATAGTACCTATGAAAGTAAGGTTTTTAGTGTAATAACCTTGTATGAGGCCATATTATATGAGGTTTGAGTGTTGAATATAGTTCAATAGGTTTCAAGGCATGATCATAGTCTAAGTATGACTAGAAGTATAACACCTAGTATGCAAAATGGCCTATATTGGCATAATGAGGGGTAAATATAATTTAAAAAGGTTTTATAACTATTTAAATAATTTATATATGTTTTTTAAGTAATTTTAATTATGTTTACGAATTTTTAAGTCAATACTTAAATGATAAAGCATGAAAACCTATGATAAGGTTCCCTATGTGTATAAAATGGGGTGTTACAGACCCAATAAGAGATTTCTTGTACTCGTTGGCACGTGTAAAATTTTAATGAGACATTTATCATTTCATGAAAGCTTTTTAAGGTCCCTATATTTATTTTCCCAAAATTGGTTTTGAAGATGAGGGGTAATCCTTTATGAACAATTGTTAAGAAGTGAAACCAGTCAAAACCCTCTCAAGACCCTTATAATGACCCAATAAGAAATATATAGTTATTTATGGATTATAATGATATTTTTTTACATATTATTATGTTTTTAACATGTAAATTACTCTTCAAGTTTTCCTCATATGGTTTTGGTTTATCTTGACAGTGTGTAAAGGCTATAAGAAAACCCTTGCTTTTAAGAATTTTGATGTAGTAAGTAGGGTTGATCAAGTAAAAGCATGAAAATGGATGGAGGATGATGTGTAAAAATTATTTTTTATTCCAATTAAATATTTTTATTATTTTTTGGACCAAAAATGTGCTAAACTGGTCATGGAAGTTGGTTTATCGCTAAATAGGTCTAATGAGCAAAATAGTGAGAAAACTAGGTGAGAATGAGAATGAGATTAGGGATTGGTTACATAATACTAGGGATGTATTATAATTATTTTGGTTATTATTAAATAAATATTAGTAATACACCCTTGTTGCAAAAGTGTTGATGATTTGTATACTCAAGCAAACAGTTATCATCAAACTAGTCTATCTAGCACAGTGAAGTCTATCTAGAGTGAGGTAGTATGATTGATCTGTAAGACCAATATTGATATATGACCATGAAATTTAATATATTATATAAGGATTATAAATTTTCACACAAACCCATTGAAATATCACATAAATTTTCCCACATGTGTTCTAAGATTTGATTTTCTTGACTATGTTTTTGATGTTATAGGCAACTTTCTCTGTGTATGTGAAAATGATGTTTATAAGTAATTTTTAACTAAGGTGAATGATCCAATATTATTTAAGGTTTTATATATTTATAATAGGATAATGTTAATTTATTTATATTTAATTAAACTCCCTATTCAAGTATGATAAGTCAAATGTTTTTGACTATTTGTTGACAGTGTTTGGTGGTTTTAAATAAGCCATCTACAAGGGTGTTCTTGGGGTCTTTTGGCCTGTGTGGTGAATATAAAATAATATATGGAAGTATTTTTAGTATTATATATAACATAAATATTATTTTATTTGTGGTTTATGTTTCAAATTTGTGTATATGGTTCAAATTTTCAAGATAGAATTTCTATTAGTGAAAAGGCCTAATGGTGAGTAGACCTAATTGGATGGTTCAAGGAGTGAAAATATATAAATGGTGTTGTGAAAATAATGATATATTATGATGTATACATTAAATTTACATATGAAGTGTTTCATACCCTTTTTAAGGATAAAAGTGTTCAAAGGAGGTTTAGGTGAAACATGTGCTTAGAGAAGCCCTAATTGCATTAGGTCTCTATTAGGCCAAATGGTGGTTTTATCCCTTAAGGGTAATGATCAACCTCTTTAATGTTTGTTTCACTTGTGAAACGTGTGTAATTATCTATTTAAATTATAATCCAAGTGTTTCAAAGTCCTCATCCAACCAAGATGGGTGTGAGAAAGAATCATGTATAAAGTCAAGGTCTAATAAGCCTATTTTGACTAGTTAGGGTATTGAGTTATTGAGTGAAGGATATAGAGTTTTGGATAATAGGTTAAGGGATTGAAAATAATAAGAGAGATAATAGTATATATTATATTAGTATATAATTTTGTTTTTATAGGTGTTGATCAAGTTTATTTGACTTAATTCTACTAAGGAGAGGGCTAATTGAGCGAGAAGGCTTAATAAGCTTTTGAGAGAGAAAGAAGTGTGAGAAGAGAAAACAGAGGAGATCATCTTTATTTGATTAAAAAATAAGTGTCCAAGGGTGATTATAGATTAAATTTATTTATTTCTTGGTTTCATAGGGGGATAGAGCCTCCCTATAGGTTGAAGCTTGCTAGAAGCACTAATTGACTTGGTTCTTGACTAGTGAGGTGTTGGTGTTCCTTGTGGGGTTGGTCCCTCAATAAAAGGTTCATTATTTGCTTATATGAAATTATACCAAGTTTTTAATTAGTGTGTTTTATTCCCATAAAGGTTTTTCCACATAAATATTATGCTCATGTGTTGTTTTTTTACCTCTTACTCATATGAATAATTTCTTATGCATTGTTAAATATTCAAATCTATTTGATTGATAAGAGAATGATATATGGAAATAAAATAGGAGTTTTCACACTTATTAACCCACAAAATTAGTGAATATATATCCAATAAAATAATTAAATCAACATGAAATAAGATAATTAAAACTAAATTCTAAAATAACTAGAAGTAAATAAAATAAAACTATGTACCTTAAGTTTTCTTGCTTGTTTTTAGATGATGTTACATGTGTTGTATTTTATATAAGGCACCTATTATAAAGGATAAAAGGTGGTCCTATAAATAATTTAAATAATTAATTTTTTCTAAATTTTATATCAACACATGGAAATTCTATATCTCACTAGATTATAAGGCTTATTTTTTTCATGAAAAGCACCTAAAAAGATATAAGGGTAGATGTAGGATAATGAGGGAAAAAAGGGGGTGCTTAAAATGACACTTTTTTCTATAAATAAAAATAGTTGTAATTGGAGAGAATTTTAAAGACACTTGGAAAGATAATTTGACAATGATGAATTAATATAAATTGTGGCATTTTGAATGTAGTTTATAAATTTATAATTTTTTTTCAATAACCAGATGATAAAATTGTAACAAATGGATGCATTTATGACAATGGATTGACCCTTTAATGTGAAAAAAAGAGATTGTATGTTTATGAGCACACTTTTTTTGAGTAAATTAAGGACTTGTTGTATTAAATTTTATATATGGATAGGTGAAATGTCGAATACTATTACGAATATTTTTATTAATTTTTAATATATATATATATATATATATATATATATGTCAAAACAACTATAAAACTAATATTTCAAGTGTATGGAAATAAATTTTTATCCTTAACTTCATGAAAATCAAATCTTTTTAAGCCATTGTTAGTGATGTGTGGATTGTTGAGATATAAATTTTATAATCTTTTAATTAAAGGTCTAAAATTTATAAATGTATTTGCCATCATTCGTAGTCACTCCCTCATTATTATTATGGTTGATGAGGAATGGTGAAGGTTAATAAGGGAGTGATTAAGGATGATAAGGGATAATGATGGAATGTGAAAGAGTGATTTTTTATGAATAGTGACTAGGAGGGTTGATGATAGTGTGATTGGGGATAATGAAGGCCATTAGGGGAGTGATTAATGATGATTAGGGATGATGAGAGAGTGACTATGGAATATTAGGGATGATGAGGGTACATGAGGGAGTGATTATGGATGATAAGGGATGACGAGGGAATGATTATGGATGCTGAGGGATAATGATGATTGATGAGAGAGTGACTAGTGATGATGGCATACAATGAAATTTTATGAAAGAGGGATGAGGGACGATGATGATAGAGTGATTTTGATGATGAATGATGATGGTAAATGAATATTAATATGATTGACACATTTTTTCATATGGTTTGCAAAAAGGGGGATAGTGATATGAGTGAGTTTTATATGAAATTAATTTTTATATGGTTTATAGTTTATAGTTTAAGGTTATGGGTTAGTGTTTACAATTTAGGGTTTAAGATTGAAGATTTATGGTTAAGGGTTCATGATTTAGGACATAGGGTTTAGGGTTTGGATTGTAATGGTTATTGGTTGAGGTTTAAGGTTAATGATTTATGGTTTTGTGTTTAGGGTTTATGGATTTAGGTTTAGGGTGTAAGTTTTGTGTCAGGGGTCAGTATTTAGGATTTAAAATTTGGTTTTATGGATAAAGGTTTAGAGTTTAGAGATTAAGGTTTTTGGTTTAAAATTTAGGGCTTAGGCTTAGGATTTTCAATTTAGGGTTTGGGTTTTAGCATTTAGGGTTATTAGTTTTGTGTTTTGGATTTGTGTTTGGAGTTTGGTGTTTATATGTTAGAATTTAGGTTTTAACATTTAGATTTTAAGGATTAGAGTTTTAGGATTTAAGGTTTACATTCTAAGGTATATAGGTTAAGTGCTTCATGTTAGGTTTTTATCATTTGTCCTTAAATTTTTAGGATTTAAGGTTTAGGTTTTGGGGTTTGGGGTTTAGGTTTTATAGTTAATTATTTAGGGTTAGAGGTTTAGGATTTAAAAATTTAGGGTTTAGGGTTTATGGTTGATTGTTTAAGGTTTAAATTTTAGGGTTTAGGGTTTAGGTATTAAGATTTATGGGTCAATTTTTAGTGTTATAACCTAGGGATTAGAATTTAAAGCTTATAATTTATATTTTATGCATTAAATTTTGGGATTTATGG
>JARHVA010006979.1:0-80000 GCA_037957365.1 Torreya grandis | reverse complement strand
TATATATATCACATCAAAAGATGTCCATGGCATTTTTGGACTGGGTACTACTATAGTATGTGACACATAAAAACCCAATAACAAGAGGATAGAGTTATCTTGATGAGCTACATGGTCATATTAGTATGAAGATATTAAGCTCATTATATAAATTTTATAGGTAAATGCCTTAAGTTTATAGATATATGGAAGGCACTCATCATACTAGTAACCATGCATGTGTTGTGTCATAATTTTGATTAATTATTACTTATGTAGATCATTTATATGTATTGGTCAATGATATATCATGTCACATTGTATGATATGGGAGATTACATATGGGTATAGCCGGTTCATGATTTTTATAGTGTTTTAAGTTAGGGAAAACAAACTATGGACCCCATTATTAGTTTTTGTGAGTTCGATATATGAGAGGTTTCTAATATACAAACCAAATAGGCTACCTTATGTGGTTTATGTTCATCTCCCATTAGTGATGATATTAGCATATAACTGCATAGTACACATGATCCTTCATGTTTCTGAATTAGAGAAGATTTGGAGGGATCAGATTGTGTGGATGTCATATAAGGGCATAATGGATTCTTAGCCATCTTGTCCAATTAAATAATAGGTGATGAAATAGTGATAGATCATAACGCATTATACATTTTGGTTTGAGCCACATTCATGTGACTACATTCACATATAATAATGTGAGGGATATGTGTATAGTATATATCCACAAATGTAGACATGATGGGAGAGTTTACACTAGGTCTGATCCAAAGCTGCAATAGAGAGTGTCAAAACTCTCCCTCAGGGTGGTGAAGGTGATCCACATGCATAAGGCCTATATTTTCTTAATTTGATGTAAATTGATATATTTTGATGCATCAGGTTATATGTATGTTAAAAATAGAGACATAAATTTATATAGATATACCATTTTTTTTCATTTATTTTTATCTAATGTATATATATGGTATAAGTTACTTCCTTTCTAGGAATAATTATGTTATTAATATCATTAGATGCAATAATGTGATGTATTTTTATGTAAATTTTATTCTTTTCTAACCAATGTGAACAAATGCATGGTTAAAAAGGACAAAAATAAAATATGGAAGAACAAAAATGTAAAACATGCATAATATAAGTAAGATGTGAATCTTATATAAAAATAAGATATTTGTACAACATTGTAAATAAAGCATTAAAAATGAAAAATAACTATAATATAAAAAACCCCATGTAATAATATGTGAAAAATAATAAAACAAGAATTTTTAAAAATTAATAAAAAATGTCACCCAATGTAAGACAAGTAAATTCAACATGAATAAAACTTAAATGATTATAAAACACATACATTGTAAGATAAGTAAATTTAACTTAAATAAAACTATCAAATGATGAAAATACCATCCAAATGTAAGATACATAATGTTAGCTTAAATTAAACATAAATAAAAAACAAATAATTTTAAATAATATCCATTATAGGATAAGTAACGTTAACTTAAATCAAACAAGGACAAAATGAAAATGATTGGAAATGTCATCCAAATGTAAGATAAGTAAATTATATTTGATTCAAACATAAATAGTTTTAAATTACATCCAATATAATATAATTAAATTAAAATTCAATAAAATAATGATGTGAGGCCAAAAAATCAAGAGACCTTAGTGAAAAATTGAAATTAGTGATTGTTCTAAAACATGATGTAACAAAAAAAAACCATCTAGTTACATAAATATGATTTTTTATTAGATGGGTTAAGTACCAAGTTGAAAGGGTCTTATACCCATACAATAACAAACTATAAGATAAGCATGAGACATCAGAACAACAAAAAATAATAAAACATGAACTTGATAGGAAAAACCCCCTACCACCTAAAAGACACCAAGATTCAACAAAAACCCCCGATCCTAGACAAACAAAATTAGAAAAGGACCAGATAATTAGAATCAAAATAGTAGACCAATTTATTGTTCTCAATGCTCTAATTTTTTTTATCTTCCCTCTGGTATGGTTCCCAATAGAATAGTATTTTGTTCTCACCCTTCCACTTTCACTTTCATATGGTAAGGTTGGGTTCTTCCTTCTCCTTCTCAAACTCCTTGCTATTATCTTCCACTCCATCTCTATGAGTGGTTTTTTTCTTGAGGAGTCAAATCATCTATACCTATATGATCCTTGGAAAAATTCATGACTACCATCCCTTGAATTAAAATTCCTTTAGGTTTATCAAATTCATTCATGATTACATTAAACAATATTTTATAAATGTATACCTTGGTATATAGATTATCAAGAGAATATTTGATTTCTTCATTGGTCTTGGGATTCATAACCCTTGACCTCTACTATAAATTGGTGAAACATATTTAGGAATCCCCATGTCCATTCCTATTATTTTAGAATCCTCTTATGAAAAATCTTCTCTAGAACCTTCAATTTGATCCTTCCCATATTTATCTAACTTAGACTCTATGAAGAAATCCTCTTCCCTATTTGAATCTTCCTTTCCACCGGGGATGTTAATCACCACTATCATGATTTTTCACCATAGAGGTTCCCCCTTCTTGACCAATAATATACTTGGCCCTTGATGAATGATGTTCATTGAGGGATTTTTCTTAAAATTCTTAATCGTGGCTTCCATGGGATTCAAAAGGAAAAATGTAAGAGTAATGATATGACCCTTGAAGTGATTTATCAAAATAATGTGATGTGAGAAGATTACCATGTGTTTTCCTTCCAAATTGATATACCAAATGATCTATAGGCAAATGTCAAGCCACTTTCTCAGTAGGTGAGTCCTCATAAACCCTTTCTAAGATGTAGCCTTCAGTTTATTCTTCTCTTTACTAAGAAAATGTTGACAATTTCCTCCTTCCTTTTTTGTATTTTACGTCTTTGAACCCTAAACAATCCATCCCCATGATCTCCCCTATGATATCTTTAGTTATCAAAATCCTTAAACCATGCATGTAGACCTCTCTATCCTTCCATATATAAGTGAAATCCTTGGACAACCTTATATAGTGTCCAACCAAAAACTCCATATATGCCATCATACCTCCTTTAACCATATTGTGTTAGGAATATTCATCCTTCTTAACATCTGTGCATGAAATTATTTCAAAATGATCATGATTGCCTCCCATTTTGAAATTCTACAAAATCTTTTTGCAAACTTCATGACTTGAACCCTTAGCAAAAAAATGGAGGGAGTATTGAAAATGGAGACAAATAAATTATTACTATCAAATTCCAAAGTGGACTTTACATGTAAAGACTTGAGAAAAGACCGGTTTATGATTTGTTTGCACACATTGACATTTATTCTCTTAAGCTAGATTTGAGTGATCATTAGTAAGTCCATCATTTCATTATAAGGGGCATTACATAGATACGATGACTAATATGTGTTAATGTGTATTTAAATCACACCAAATATCTAATTTTTTTCTCCCCCTTATTTTAGGGATATGAGGATTGTCCAAGGCACAAGTTATAGATTTTGACTCTCATACAAAATCTACATACAATAGTGGAATATGACCTACAAGCCTACAAGTGAGCTTCAATTGAATTATAATAATAACACCCTTTGATGTATATTTACAATGATGTTATAATAAAAACAACTATATATCATGAAAAAACAAAAAGAGAGGGAAGGATAATGTGTAAAAGAGGATTTTAAACTTATGTTGGGTAGTTATTTTAATTAAGAAACACTTTATAGTATTTAATGCGACACAATTGACATTTTTAAAATATATTTAATCACTCAAATTTTTATAAAGTATCGAAAGATCCTAAGGTAAAATTATTGTAAGTCAATCCTATAAGTAATTCCTTTAAAAATAAATTGATCACAATAAATGGCTTAAAACACACTCAATTGCAACAATTTTATAAAGATCTATTTTTTTGTAGGAAATAACAAAAACATATTTTGGATAAGATATTTAATATATAAGATGATAAAAAGATCCATATCACACATTCTATTATAATCACAATAAATCATGTAAATATTTACATTAATTACTTAAAGCTTAAATATGCACTCAATGTTAGTCTAAAATTGAGAAATAAGAAAACATAGAGCAAGACAAAGAAACACCCATGAACACTCTAAATAATTTAAAATTTATCCCCTTGCATTACATAAGCAAACATCTTCCTTCTCTAAGTAACCTACTAGTAAGCTAGAAAGAGAGCTAGGTAAAAAAATTTACCAACCCTTATAAATGTTTACAAAGGTGTTTCCATAGAGAGTAACACCTTGCCCACTTATAGTTATGATGGTTATGTTTTATTACAAGAAAATAGGAAAATGTATATGAATAAAAAATCAAGAGAGTGGGTAAATATTTGAAATAAACATAATGGCCAATTTCATTGGGACCACCCCATGTTATCTACCAAAGTATTCATTCACCTTTAATTCAATTTCAATACCATGTTGATTTACTACAAGTAATTAGGGAAATCATGGTTGCTTCATGCTTGATAAATGTTTCCTTTTTAAATTCCATATATTTTAATAGTGGATGAATGTGGGATATTATTGTGTCTATAAGTTTGATATTTTGAAAATTAGTGGTGGCCTTCAAGTTTGAATTTTTGTCACTGGAGTGATATGGGTGTCACTTTTTGAAATTATTTCTATTGTGTTCTTTTATTTATGATTCTATCCATAAGGTTATATATTGTATATTCATGACTTTGCTTTGGGGCTTCAAACACATAGTCCCATTTCCTTTTACAAACCATGACGTGATGACAAGTGGTGTCCATTGAGTAAGTAATTCCCTAAGAAATGCATATACCCTAAGAAAATATTTTGTGTTCCTTTGATGTCATGAATATTAAAAAACCTACCAAGTGACCCTGAGTATTGATGCATGGAATCATGTGATCGATTCACAATCCCATGATTTATCCTTTCCAAATGCTTGTGACTTATTGATAGGGTTTGACATAATGTGGAGATGAAATGTCATAGGCTATTACTATTTTTCAACTTTGTAAATCATGTTAACTAAAATATTCCTTTGGAAATTCATGAGGATGAGATTTTGAAAAAAAAATGTGTGCCATTGCTTGAAGACTTAGAATCTTCATGACTTATATTTTATTTGAAGTTTTGATCTTAAACACTAATAATTCAATAATTTTTTTTATGTGGACCAGAATAGAGCTGAGTTAGAATAAAAAATCAACCATGAGCTATGAATTAATGTGACAAATACATGTGTGATGCATAGGTCAAGAAACTATTATTCAATCTCTCAACTTATTGTCAATTAGTTTATATTACCTCACTTCCTTGTATCCTTCTTTTGACTATATCCAGTGGCAAGAACAAATGAAGATTGAACCTAAGAAACTAAAGTGATTTTTGGATACCCTTTATTGAATTATTTTACTCAAAGAATTTTATTGACAAAATTCCACTTAGAAGTCACTTTTCCAACCTCTGTTTAGTCCCAATTAGGTCTCCCAAGCCCTAAATCACACTCAATCATCTACTTCCATACACAAAAGTTAAATATAGGTATAATTCATCCAAAATATCTTAGATTACATTAATATTTAAAAAATCACCAATTTTTGTGATTTTTAATGGTGGCATCTTCTATAATACAAGATTTTGTTTTCAAACCCTAACATAGGGGTTTACTTGACTATGCTAACAGAGAAAAAGTAATTGGATGTTTTAAGTTTCAAAATGAGTTAAAATATTCTTAAAAAGATGAAATAGGTATATTATAATCCTCCACTTCTTCCTTAATGTTTATAACCTTTAAAAGTATCTTTGTTATCCATTTACTAGAATTTTGAGTCATCTGAGTGTAGATACAAAGTCATCTACAGAGTTTGTGTTGATTTCTTCACAAAGATTTATGAAAATAACTAAATAAATTTATAAATAACCTTTATAACTAGTGTATTAAACTTACCAATATATAATAATAATGAAAATGTGTTCCTTATAAGCTTTTTTTCTAATAGTCAAACATACATAGTCATCTTGATACCAGAAACATAGGAAAAATAGGGTCTGCACAATTAGACTTCAAAAATGAGGAAATTTTCTTGATTTTAGTGGAGATATAATTAACACACATTATATTGATGTATATTAACAATTATTCCAAAAAAATTTAAGTGTCTTATAAATTCTCTAACTGACTTTATATCTCTCTAACAATCATTGAAGTGTTAACTAAAGTACTCAAACACACATCAAATTTCATAATTCTTAAACATGTGACTTAATAAACATAGTATAAACACATGGTCACTTAAATATTCCATAATAACAATTTAATAACTTTAAAACTCCTCTAATCATATTTGAATCTCCTAAACTAGGCCTAATTAGTAAGAAAATTCAAAAAGTATATTTTGGCAAAAAAAAACAAATTTGAATTTTTGAACAACTAGAGTTAAACCAAACAACTATAAATGAAACATAAAAGATATATAAGCATCCTCATATCAATTATACAACATATCAAACAAAATTTGACTAATAAAACCAAAATTTTCAATAATTTCACCTAAGAGTGATGTTCTTGCATCAATGTGGCCTTTGATTTAATACAAATAAACACTAAAATGTGACTATGTATGGATACATATGAATATGTTTTAATTCTAAAATAATTTATATGAACTACTATGACTGAGGTGTGAAATGTTTTTAAAAAGAGAATTAAGTTAGAAACCAAAAAAATCATAAAATAGACAAAGAAAAGTGACTTGTAATTCAATGCAAAGGAAACAAATAAATCCATTATAAAGCCTTAAAAATAATGAGCCTAATATTTTTGAAAATAATCTAAAATTAATCTAAAAAATAGTGAAAAATAACTTGAATAAGCTTGTAAACAATTGTATTTTCTTACAAACATCTAATTTGAAATAATTCATCGAATAATCATTAGCATTTATTAGATCAAATTATGAAAGAGCAAGGACAATTAGACTAGAATAATCAAATTTGAAAAATTAATTTAATGTTATATTAGTCATTTGTATGCTTTAAATATGGGTCCCTACTCAGATAATAATGGGGTATATTGGGCATAACAAATGGAAACCTATGTGGGAAAACATTGTTAAGTGTTTAAAAATCTAAAATTTTGGGTAAATATCAAAGGAATATTATAAATTATGTAACAAAATATAATGTTTTCAAAATAAACCTAAATATTAGTTTCAATCTCATAACATAACATACTAAGCCATAACATATACATAGATTCAGATGTGTGTATATTGATTCTTTATTTCCTTTTTATTTGGGACATATATCAAGAGTTATAGCATGATAAAAAATCATGAAGGGTATTAGAATTTATTATTTATTTTCTATGGAAAAAGATTTGGGGGAGAAGGCTTGGGAATTACTCTATTTCCATCCAGACATCCATAGCCCCACCATTGATACCTTTTTCTCCACTCCAAGCCTTACTCCAATGCAAAATATGAGTAAAATATTATGATGGAAGATAATCAAATCTCCATTTAGAATAAATATTTTTATTTTTGTTTGAATATTTTATACTCTTGTTTTATTTATTTTGATTTTTAGTTTGATTTTTTAAAAGGGTTGGGAACCAATAAACAAGGTCAAATACTTTCGACAACATATTCAATCAAAATTAATCTCCTTTTCTATTCATACACCTTAACGAAATGTTTAGTGTGAAAAAGTGTAGTCATGGATATTTTTAATACATGTGATCACTTAGAAACAAAGACTTGATTTCCTAGTGATAAAATTAAATAGTTAGGCATAATGTTGATATTTAATCAAGATTTTACTTGGTTTCCTAAATTTTGGATAATTCATAAAGAATGTCACTTTGTTCATTCAATTTAGAATCATCCAAGAGATTTAGTTCCATGGTATTTTAGCCAATAAAAAACATTTTGAGGAGGGAGAGAGAAAGCTTTTTCTAATTTTATGCAAACTACTCAAGATAAATTTGAAATCAACAAAAACAAGTAGGAAAACCCAAAAAAAAGAAAAGAAATGACAAAAGGTAGGAAAAAAATGAAATAAAATTGACATAAAGTAAAATAATCTAAATTTACTCCTAAAATAACAACACATAATTAATGCTTGGATGTTGGACTTGAAAATTTTTCATGAAAAAATTAGAAATTATTCACAAAAGTAGACTTTTAATTTTTGCAATATTGAGCCTAGTAAAAGTATCCTTATGTTTTTATTTAAATACTTAAATTTATTTATTCCAATTATAATAATATGTGTAATCAATTTTTTTACATAATTATACTTCCAAAACATGAAAGTGGTAGAATAATTGGGCTCATGTAAATATACCTCAAATTAAGACACAAAAAATCATGGAATTATTTTACCTAGACCTTTAGGATATTTGAAAATGGAGGCATAATGAGTATCAATTATTTGTGAGGTGGCTCATCTAGGTAACATGTTTCTATTTATTCATTTTGGATATTATCAATGTGTTATTTTTCATTGTTGATGTCTTTTTATTATTAAACACCAATTTTTGTTGTGCTCATTAAGATTTCATATTCTTATTCAAACATGGCATATAAATCATCACCAACATCACATTTTTTTTGTTTCTTCTTGTTTTACATAGTTAGTGTCTTCTATTTTTCATCACCAACACCTTGTTTAATGATTTGATTTCCATATTTATGTTTTGACTAAATTCCGTGCAAGATATTGTCTACTCCTCACTTCATGGATTGTTAATTTCCTATGATTATTCTATGTGAACCTCTTCTACATTAATCTCAAAGTCATAATGCACAAAAAAATTCATGTTCACCATATTTATTAATATCACAATTTTTTCCTCTATAACACATTTTATGGTTAGTTCATTTGGAATATCTAGACAAAAAGAAAATATTTGATTTGTACTTTGGAATACAACTCCACATCCACTGTGATAACATTTACATAAGCCAAAGATAATGTGTTTTTCATATATTTTTTTAAAAACATAAACATAATGGGATCTAAATCATTGATTAATATGTTAATAATGGTATCCTCTTGAGTCTATATCTATTGGGATTATTTTTATGAATATATTGAAGATTGGGATTGAAATATTTGATTGGTTTCTTGGTTTATCCTTTAAATGTGACAAACTAGTTAAATAAATAAAAAGGGTGAATTAGCTATCTAAAATATAAAATAAATGCATACTATTTTTCTTCTAGTTGTGAATTGATCCATGCATTAAATTTAGAAACCATTCATAGTCAAGTACATCTAATTTGAATTTTAAAAACTTACATGCTACATCCTCATAATGAATATTTAAGGATACCATAACATTTTTGAAAGAATGAACATGTTTTTTAGTTGTTTAATCATTTTGAAGCATTTAAATTTAATTAAAATCATTAATGGTAATTTATTTTTTGACTATGAGGATGCTAATGGGTGTCTCATTGATCCAAGATATTATTTATCTCCTTTTTATTTTATAGTTGTCTATTTTTAGGGTTTTTTTAGTTATTTGATAGTAAATTTTAATAAGGGTTCCCTCATTACAACACCATTTAAAATATGTTAATGTGGGTTTTAATTATACTAAATATCTTATGGGTTTTCACCCTGTCATTTTATTATTATTGGGATTTTGTAGATCACAATTTTCAAGTTTTGACTCTCCTACATAGTTTGCATAGAATAGTGGCACATGACCTAAAATCCCATAGTATATATTCACCTAAATGATCTAAATAACACCCTAGGATGAATATTTATACTGATGTTATACTAAAATATCTATACATCATTAAAATTTTAAAAAAGTGAAGGAAGGGTAAGGTAGAAAAGAGGATTATAGAGTCTAGTTGGGTAGCTATTTTTTTTAGGCATCACTTTAGGGGATTGCGTGTAAAGGAATCAACATTCTTAAAATATAGTTAAGCACCTAAATTTGAATAAATCAGAGCAAGATTCTAAGGGAAAATAATTATGATTCAATATTAGAAGACTATCCTTTGGATATAAATTGATCACAAAAAATGGATTAAATTACATTCCACTAAAATAATTTTATTAAGATTTAGTTTGTTGTAGGAAATAACAATAAAAAATTTCACTAAAGAAAAAATATATTATAGATTGACTATCTGAGATGATCAAAATATATAGATCACAAATTCTAGTGTACTCATAATTAATCATGTAAATATTTACATTAATTACTTAAAGATACACAATTCACTCAATATCAATTTAAAAGTTATTGTTGTCAATCAAGAGTGTTCCCATGACATAAAGTGTGTTATTCTTCAATCATATTGAAACATGGAATATGTCCTAAGTGTGGATGAATTAATAAGGGATATAATATTTAGAGAGGTCTAGTTCCCTTGGTGCTCTCACTAAAACTTACTCTTAACCTACTATCTACTAATTTTATAAATGAAAAGGGTGCAAAAGTCACTATTTGCAATGAAACTGAAAGAGAAACTAGAAATGAAGGTGATTCACCAAGACCACTTATGCTTGAAATTAAACTCTTATGAAATGGAAAAACTTTCACACATTCTCTACACTCATGAATTATTTATAAAAAAAATGTTTTATAAGGACTTGACAAACTTAGTTTATGCAAGGAAGGAGTGTAGAGAAATTCAACTCACATCTAATTATTGAAATTAATTATGGTTTAGACACTTAAAATGACCTTGATAACATAAAATATATCTCATGAAGGTAAAATAAGTAGACAATAACATATGAAAACAAGTTCTTCAATATATTATATCAATGGCAAACACATACACTTCACTCAAAAAGCCTTAAAATGGAGGAATAAAGCTTTTTATTTATCTCAAAATGTGATTAATTTTTTTTATTATCCTTAAGTCATAATAAAAATAAAATATTCATATGTTAAATTATGGAAAATTATATCAAATATCAAAAACAAATGCTTAGAGACAAAGCAACCCCAAAATAGAGGACTTTAAACTTGATCTTACTCTTCCTTTAGTGCTATGTATCATTTATTCAACATACAAAACATTATTCCTCCATATATTGGTGTGGAAGAGAGTTTTTTAATTTTTTTTGGGACTTTTTAACTTTTTCATAATGGTTAGTCAATATTAGACCACTTGGAGAATGCCTAGATTCTTCCTACAACCCCTAGATTTTAGTTTACATGTCTTCTTGGTGAATGAGTCATCCTCCATGAAACTAGGCCTTAAATTAATTATTTTAAACATTATTGGTTCTCATTAATGATTTTTAAACACTTGGTTGTGGTTTTTATCAGACTTCTTTCATCTTCTTTGACTTTATCTCTAAGGTTGGTGTAGAAAGAGAAAGGAGACCTATTAGAGATTGAAGACCTTCTCTAACTTGATAAATTTAAATTATAACCATTTAATTAATTATTAAAATCTTAATTTTGGTGTATCATTTCATTAAATAAATTTATAAGACCTCATGAGGAATTATATGCTTTAATTTATCCCTTTAGTCCCTTAACTTTCTCATTTTCCACTAAGGAGTAAAAGGCAAAAGTTGGTCTTTCTTCAAGTTTGCTTAAATTTTGTATATATATATATATATATATATATATATATATATATATATATATATATATATATATATATATATATATATATATTACATTTATGAATTAATAAGAGGATAATGTACCTATAACAAGTCAATTTTATCCATCAAACATTCAAACAGACTTGGTTCTATAACAAAACAATGTGTTCCCTCTCAATTCCTTATAGCCTTTTTAAAAAAAAATAATTATTAGATACTATGAAGCTTAAAATTATAATTTTATAATATTTTTAGATACCATCTATCACCTTATAACTTCACACAAAATTTGGTGGCCATAATCCGAGTGTAGATATCTTTTCCAGCACATTATTTCATCCAAATTAGGCCTAATTAGCCCTCTTAGGCCTAAAAGGTGAAAATATTTATCCTTAAATCCCCCACATGTTTTTTTTATAAAAAAACATTAAATTTAATTTACCCATGTTTTCATTGTGCTCCATGTCAATTTTGGTGGTCTAGAACATTGTGGAGATACAATAACGTTAAAATGGTCATCAACAAGCTTTCCTTTTTGAAACATTTTTCTGACTGGCCTAAAATACTAGAATGTCCTAGGAATATATGAGTATATAATATGTATTTTTTAGTTTTAATAGTTAAAAACATTCTAAATAAACCTCCTCCATTTATAGGCATCTCTCTACACTCTTCACAACCCTATTTTAGCTCTAAAACATGAAAAAACATAATTTTTGTATTATTTTGTACAAATGAAGGTACATAAAAAATACATGTGGATGACCATATAAGAGTATAATATAACCTATATTATGTTTTTGGAATAAATTGTGTCATTTTATGAGGCTTCCAAGTCAATATTTGAAAACTAGTCCAAACTAGGGTTTTAGAGGGTTTTAAGATAGTTTTATCTTGTAAGAATTATTAATAAAGTTGTGTCCAATCACAAAAAAAAAAATAAAAATAAAAAATAAAGTCAAATATTCTCTCAAAAATAACCTAACTAATTGAAACCATATGATAATCATCTATACCAATGTGAGCTTTCAAGCATGGCCTTTTGAGCCCTTAAAACCATTATGTGTAGGTTGTCATGATTTCAAGTCAAGAAATGACTTTATCATGTCTTTATATGCAAAATAAAAGATTAAAATCACCTAATATGTATATATTAACATGTTAAAATTAATTATAATTCTTATTTTGTATTATATGTAAGACTATAGCTCTTTTAAGCACTAGGCCTAATAAAGACCTAATAGGTCTATCTACATCTATGTCGGCTTGGACAATTATGCTTGGTTTCTAGAACTTTTCAGGGATTACATACATTTATCCATGTCCAAAACATCTCCTAACATCTTATTTCAAGGCTATGAGTCTCTTTGGTACCTTCCTTAGTCATCTTTATGACCAACCTACATGATATGGCTCTCTAGGAGTACCCTTTATCTAACATAGAACAGAGGGTATCTCAATTATTATCCCAAACAAAACAAAAACATGAGAGTCTTGTGTAGGTGGTAAGGATGTTATATAAAAATATATATATATTTTTCATTTCTATAACACCTCAAAATATCTCAAAACCTTATACAAACTTCTATGTGATTCATTGACTGCATGGTGTGCAAGTATAGACTATAGTTTGTTCTTAATAACCCTTCCATGCTCTGTTACCACTATATGAGAATATTATGAATTGAATATAACAAATATGGAGGTTATCTCATGTATGTTAACACTCAACCTCTACCAACTCTTCAATGCATAAATTTCTCTTAATAAGGCCAAATTGACAGTTAACTACGACTATGTATTTCCTCAAAAAAGATACCTACCTATAGATGTGCAATGTAGGGTTAGTGATTATCTCATGATATAAGACCTTATTTAAGTATATAATTATATTTTATATGAATTTACACATGTTTTCACCATACTTATGTTATTCCATTATCCAAATCACCATGCTGTAGCGAACAATCATGCCATAGTCAACTATAGTTGACTATTCTTAGATAAAAAGGGTCTTATAGGTGTATATGAAGGATTTTAAAACTATTTTATATATATTATAATCAAATTGAGTTAATTTAACCAAATTAAATCATCAAGTGTTCACTATTTTAGGGTTTTCACCTTTTGTCTCATCTCGTGAGACTATAGATACTTACAGTCAAACTGTAAGTGAGCTTTCTTGGAAGTAAGAATGCATGTGTAGGTGATAGCCAAAACCAAGACCCTACATTCCATCCCTTCTCAATGTTATAAATCTCACTTTGTGTTCCTCTCATTTCAATAAGGTCATTTTACATGAGTATACACTCTTGTCATACCACCTTGGACTATGAGACTATTTGAGGTTTTAGATACTACAAAAAACATTGAAAACCTATAGTGAAGAATTATCTAGAATGGAGGCCTCTTTTTGGTCAAATCCTTTGGTCAAACCACTCCCTCCATATTACAAGGTGTTATCCTATATGTTGTATACAATAGAGATGCATTTATTCTTGTCTATAACCCATGCTATAATATTCCATGATAGTCTTAAGAGTACATAGGGCTCTAATTTGGAGCTTTTAAGGAAATTTATTTGTAAACTTAGTTTCCTCAATCATGAATTTATAGCTCCATATTGCCTGATAATTTATGGATTCGTCATGACTCTTATGATATCATCCATATCTTTAAATTTAAGGTGTCAAACATTTTTAATCATCTCTATTCATCACTTTCAATCTCATGTGAAGCACACATGTAGGTGTTTATATAGGTCATAGGGCAGTTGAGGTAGAGCATGGACATATGCAAAGTGTATGGTCTTATGTCTAGTCCTAGACCTGATCAAGGTCTTAAAATAAATAATTTTCACCATGAGGTACTTGAAACACCATAAATTCCCTATCTCCATGTGATTAGCCTACTTTAGGGCACTTATGAGTGAGTTTTAATTTTGAAGAATTATAGGTGTAAAATTTGTCTCTTTAGTTAGAAATGACATACTCTAGCCTTGAAATAAATTATTCATTCTTGCTCACCACTCTAGTTCAATTTTAAACCAACCAATAGTGGAAACCTTAGAAACAAACATTCACACTTGTAGGCAACTTAACTATAGGTTATGTGTTTCTAGGGTAGTAGCTGTAGGTGTAGATTGTTGACTATAGGTTCTATGTTTCAATTGAAATCTCCTTCATGATTTCAATCATAATTCCATTTTGGGACTAACCCATTCTTCATTATTAGCCTCTATGTTTCCCAACTCATATTATTAACACATGAACCTAGACTCTCTTTCAACAAAAGCTTGTAGGTAGCCTTTTGGAGGTCACTAACTTTGTACCTTTCAATAGTCTATAAATCTAGATGGAAATTCAATAATCTTTTAAATTTTATCTAATAATTAAATTAATTCCTCATCCATTTAGGTGAATTACATATTATTATCTTACATAATGTTTCCTTCACCCATTCTCAGGGTTTTTGATGATATCACTTACCTTACCTTTCCACTAACCATCCCAAAACTATTATAGGTCTATGTGCATGACTATTTTGAGCTTATAATTTGTAAATTTCATGGAGAGATCCTTTTATATCTATAAGGGTTCTTAAATACCTTATACCAAACTCATATAAACATTGAAAAACTTCTATCATCACTTAAGAATCTTACCATTTCTCTTCCCTTCCCAAGTCTCCATCTCTTCCCATCAACTACAAAATAGTATAAACCTATAGGTAAAGTCAAGGAACTATCAACTTAGATTCTTGACCTTACTATCTTCAAGTTCCCTAGTTACTTCCCAAGTTTTATCTCCTATTTGCATCTGACTAAGGTTGTATATCCTATTTCTTAGCTTAGCTTCATGATGAAGATAGGTGTTGATCAAGGTCCAAGATGAGGACCTACAAGTGTAGAGGCTTGTAGGTGGATATTTTGGTTGTTTAGGGATAAGAGGAGAAATTTTATTAGTTTTTTTATCCCTTTAAACCTATCAAACCAATTCACATTCCTTATCACTATTTCAATGGTTTAGAGATATATGACAAGCATATGACACCTTCAAATCACTTAACTCTTTTGTATGGAATTAGTACCATGCCATTATGTTGGAGAACATATGAAGTAAGAACATTGAGATAGAAAAGTGATATTATTTTAATTTTTTTATTCTAATTTTATCCATTTAATATCTTCCCCTTTTAACAACCTATCACCATCATCAAAAAAATGTTTATTAAAGTGTCTTTATGATTGGATTCTACTATAGATGGTGATTTGTCCTCTATACGCATCTTCACTTGACCTACCTATCACCATCATGAGATAATAAGATTAACTAAGTAGTTTTTATTTTATATGAATGACGTGACAAATCATATGATTTATGAAATTTTGAGTTAGACTCATAAAAAGTCACCAACCCTATCAAGACCTCTAAAACTGTGGAACTATTATATGAACTGAGAATGATCATACATCACAACCTTTCCTACCAAAGCTCCATGAATATTTTGACTAAATTTTTCATTTTTAATCTTTAAATGATGATAATATATTAGATAAAGTATTCAATTATCATTATATGTCTATCAAAACCCATTTCTTACCATGTTATACACATGCCTGATTTCAGCTTCAAGCATATAAGGCTTCATTTGGCCTTTTTTGTCTTCTAATAGTGTTATTAACAATTAAAAATCCATTAAGGTGTTAAATAAGTCTTATTAAAACCTCAAAACATATTTATATTTCATTCAAACCATTTATCAGTATCTAAAACTTTTTTATTACATTTATACCTTTTAAGGAGAGTAACTCATTAAAAAAATGTCCAAGGAGACTATGCTTAAACTGAATACTTATGTATCTTTTCCTAGGTGAAATAGGTGTTTAAATAAATATTAACTTATTTAAATACCTATTAATATGAATAAAATTTCCTTTCAACTTAGGTTATGCTCTATAATTAACCAAAAAGACAATTCACAAAGATAGTGAAGGAAATAAGTTTTATGCTATAAACATCTTCCCAAAAGGAATTAACAAATGAAAAAAATATTAAAAGGAGAATTATGAATTATAAAATCATCCATAAAAACTATTCCTCTTCATATATTTCTAAGCTTAATAAATAGGTACGAGAATAGGCCCCTCTTGGTTGCATAGGCTATAGTGACCCGTTATCACTCTTAGTGATTGTTCATAAATATGGGGTAAAATATATATGAAAAAATGTTATTAATTTAATTTTTACTTGGATACATAACATTTTACAAATTTTTAGATCCTAAGTCTCTCTCCTTTTTTTGTATCGAGCATTTGAAAATTGTCCTTCTAGAGCTACCAAAAAAGGTTGATATAAGAGCAAAGTGGGTTTTTATCATTTTTTCACATGAATATTACTCCAAACATTTATATGACACTTGGGGGAATAAATTAATCCTTTTTAATAATTTTCTCACAAAAAAACCCTTGAAAACCAATATGAATGCCTCAAAAAAATTGGTTTTTACACTAAAAAGCCAAATTCACTAAGGGGCTATGATCTAATTTATATAAATTATATTTATAAGGATTTAAAGTGTTTTATAAGGTTATTGAAGATGAAATTGATCTTATTCCTGATTATATACTACCATAACCTTACAAAACCTTCTTTGGAGGTCACAAGATGGTAAAAAATGCATGGAAATGAGTCATAAACTTAGTACAAAATGTGATAAACCTAATTATTCACATGTTAGGCATAAAATGAACTTTAAAAATGATATTAAATAAATAAATACACTCTATACTCTTCTCACTACTTAAAATGGCTTAGAAGGGCTGAAAATAACTAGACAAGCACAAGACAAATGAAGGACAAAACCTTGACTCACCTAAACAACCTTAAGACCTATTAATAAAGGCTTAAAATGATATATTTAAGGAAATTTCTGAATAATATACTAAAAAATAAGACAAAATAGCATGAAATGCAAAGTTTTGAATGATAGGAGTGACATTTTGACCCATGAGGTCAAAATTATCAACATTTTGGTGACTCAGTTAGGAAGCATGCCTTCTATTTTTGAGAACCAAACCATTCACATGAATTTAGGACTCATAAAACAAAATTTACCTTTGGGAATAATAGTGACAAATGAAAAATCGGATTCATTACTAAAAGTATATCTTTGACTTGAAATAAGAACACTTCCTCATCTAAAAAAAGGAAAGAAACACATAAAACATGTGAAATTAACTAACAAAACAAATTTGTAAATAAAGCACTTATTTGAGATAAAACATAAACAAACTAATGTGCTAGGATATCACTTGTAAGAAAACTAACTAACTAACTATGTATAAATAACTTAATTCTCAATAGTATTGTTCAGATGTGCTAGGATTATAAGCTCCTCACCATCCATATTTTGAAGTTAGAAGGCATTATGGGATTTTTAATTGAAGATTGTGTATGGGAAACTCCAAAAGGAGTCAAACTTAGTATCCCTTCCTAGTTTATCTCTATCCTCATCCCACATTAGAACCAATTCTCCTTATTTGAATCCCCATGAAAAATCTCCTTTGTCAAAGGCTCTCTTCACTTTTGCTTGGCAAATTTTCATGACTAGTAGGGACTGATTTATAATATTTTATCTCCATAAGCTCAACATATCTGATCTCCATTGGTTCATTCTCCAATAACTCAAGATGATGCATTAGTTCTAAAGAAACAAACTCAATAAAAATAGGTAACCTTTCTTCCTTAGCATATATTAGCTTGTATGGAAAGATTGATATTAATCTTTTGTATGTGATATTATCATCCCATAGAGCCAACTTAAAATATAAATTCCATGACCTTTAATTATCTTCAATAGTCCTTATGATTTTTAGTAAGTTCTTATTTGTGGACCTAATAAGGCCATTGCCTTAAGGATAGTAGTTTGATGAAGTGATGAGTTAAACACCATGTTGAACAACCCATTGAATAATATTATTAACCATAAAATCCACGAAATTGTCTAAAATGATGGTTGAAGGAACCCCAAGTCTAGTAAGCAAACCTTCATAAAAATCTAGTACACTCTATTTGTTTGTTTCTTTCAATGTTACTACCTCTATCCATATTATGAAGTAATCCACAATAGTAAGGATCCACTTATGACCTAAGCTCAAAGGATGATTAATGAGGCCAATGAAGTCCAATCCCCATTGGAAAAATGGTTGTTCCACCATAATTGGATGGAGAGGTAAGGCTGCAAGTCTCACTTTCCCTGCAAACATATCACGTTGTTTGCATTTCCTAACCCATGTATGACAACCACCAAATATAATTGGAAAATAGTACCCACCTCTTACAATCTTAAGGGTTGTATTCCTTGCTAAGAAATGTCCTCCACCACGTCCATCATGGAACTCTTCAAGAAAACTTTGTGTTTAGCTTGGCTCTATACACCTTAGCAACATACCATTTATGTCTTTAATGAAAAGAACACCATCAACAATAAGAAATGAAATGGATTTCAATCTAAAATATATTATTTTTGAAGAAATTAAATTATAAGTATAATAACCATGTTGGAGATATCTTACCAGGTCATGAAACTAGCTAGAAGGTGAGTATGATCAGCTACAACTTCTTCATCATTTAACACTAAAACCACTTCATTATCCTTTTGAAAGTCTTGGGATAGATTCCCACAGAGTAATTTACCTATAATAAAATTTGTGACCTTGATTTACATGTCATACTAAATTACCTTTATTATCCAACTATCTCTCTTCTCATTTATATCTTTGTTCAAAATTAAATCCTTGATACTTGGATGGGTAACCATTAGGTGTATCTTGTTATTAGATAACAAGTATCTAAAATTCTTGAGAGACCTAATTATTAAAAGTATAAGTTTTTCAACAAAATAATTCCTTGTTTCATGCTTCTCAAATATTTGATTGAAGAAGGCTATTGGCTACTCCAAGGCCTCATGATTTTGTTGCATAAGAATACAAAAAATGGTGTCTATGTTAGCATAGGTGTACAAGATGAATTATTTTATGAAACTTGTAATTATGAGTGTAGGATAACTATCTATGGATTTATTTATCTCTTATAAACTCTTCATTCCTTATTTATACCAGATAAAACTTTGATTATTCTTTAGCATGGATCTAAGTGGCTTAGCTAAAGTTGTAAAATCTGAAATGTGTCTTCTTATAAAATTGATTTTTCATTAAGTAGCTTTGCAAGGAATTTTTGTGTTTAGGAAAATAAAGATAAATAACTGAATATATTATTTTAGGATTTATACCTAAACCATACTTTGAAACCACATGCCCAAGAGGCTTACCTTCATGAACTGAGAACACACACTTTTTGAGATTAAGAGATGCCCCAAATTTTCTACACCTTTTAAACAATTATTTGGAGTGGACCATGTGCTAACTTTCACTATTTGAAAACATGGTTATGTCATCAAAATAGAAAATTAAAAACCTATTAATAATACATTAGAACATCATATCCATGTCCCTCTAAAAGGTTTTTTTAGAATTATATAAACTAAAAGGCATCTTTCTATATGCAAAGGTCCCTCACTTTGAAGTGAAGGTTATCTTGAATTGGTCCTCTTCCTCAACCAAGATCTAAATATAGCCACTATATCCATACAATAAAGATAACCTCTCTTAACTTGTAACCAAATATAAAATTATTTCCATGGATGGAAATGGATAGTGATATTTAAGGGAAACCTTATTAAAATCTTTGAAGTTAACACATAGTCTAATATCACCATTCTTCTTCCATAATGGAACAAGGTTTTCTACCCAAGTTGAGTGCTTGATTGGTAATATGATGGTTGACTCTATGATCCTATAAATTTCATCTCTCATCAAAGGCTCAAGTTTTGGATTGATGGTCCTTTGCCTTTGTCTCATTAGTTTGGTTTTAGCCTCTAACTCAATGGTGTATTGAGCTAGACTTAGGTAAAATCCTTTTAGATCACTATATTTCCATGAAAACACATCAAAAAAACTTATACATAAATCAATGAAATCTTTCTTTTGTGAAGGAGTGCATAGCTTACCCAATTTCAAGTTATTACTAGTTATCATCTACACATTGGAATAGTGATCTTATTTAGTTGACAAAGATGATTTTTATTTCCTGAATTCATCATCACCACTAAATATATTCTCAAGTGTGACCATTAATTTGGTAAAATTATTAGTTTTCAAAATCACAATCTCATCACCATATTGTTGTAACAACTTTAACTGATTCTTAGAGGAGAACTCAGCCTCTTCTTACAAGAACCTAACAATATACTTATCATACTCAAATACCTTCCAATATGCATGGTTATCTAAAATGGAAGGCCTCATAACCAAATTAATGTGTGCCTAAATTTTATCATTTTTAATATCACCTAAGATACTAAATTGAGCCCTTATGGAAGCTAACCTATCTTCATGTTTATTATCATCTCTTGGTATTTCTTGAATATTAGAAACCTAAAAGTATTCAATTAAGTCCCACACCCTATGATTATAAGATCTAAGAAATGTGTTTTTTCATAAATTAAGACCTCTTACTTGGTGAAATATAAATTCACTATCACCAAAAACATGCAAGGTGTTGATTTTCATCTTCCTAGCCCACTTCAAATCTTGTTCTAGTGCCTCAAACTTTGAAACATTATTTGAAAAACAAAAATAAAAATTAATTGAGGAGAAATATATTTTATTTTATGTATAAATAAAAATAATTAAATCCTTTATATCATATTTTTTCCTTTGTCCATTGAATTACAACTACCATAGACCTTCACTAGATTCATCATCTTTGACCATGGCTTGAATTAGTACATCATTCTAATGGAGGAAAAAAACCCAAGTCCCTCATCCTAAATTACATTTTAAGGATAATTATAATGTATGTTTTAGTATCATTCATCAAGGAATACAAATGGAAATCCATCTAAATGTGAATCATTTTCCACTCCACTAGTTTCTAACACCTCATCCGAGATGACATATTTGGTGTTTACAACACATGGCATATATGGATCCAAATATAAATGTGAAATGGGTTAAGATTGGATTGTTACTTTAGTACCATACCTATTTTTTAACATTAAATATGTCTAATCATTTGATAAGTATCCCCCAATCTTTGAGGTGAAATCTCTTGATAAACACATGTCAAAGTAAGAAGGCAAATCCACCACCACTACATCCTACTAAATGGTAACATTTGGACAAACATGTAGTCTAAATTTTAAGTTATTAATAATAATTAATATATTTTTTTGTGACCCACCTAGGTTAAATACTCATTTTTCATTTAGTTCATGAACTAAATCAAGTTTATCCATAATTTTCTTGGGCATAATAGAGCTACTGGCTCCACCATCCACCATATAATTATGAGTTAAAGTCTCACCAAATATCAAGGAAAAATAAAAAGGAAAACTTTTATTTGATTTTACCTTAGTTTATTCCACATTTACCATCTTATGTACTTGATATACTTGTTGCTTCAGTGGTTGGTCTGAATTGGTAAAGACAACACCTTCTTTCTCAACTAGTTTTGGAATCAACTTGAGAGCTGAAAGATATTGAATATGTCTTTTTGTCCTAAAATAGAGAGGGAATCAAACATGATTATGCTGAAATTATAATTCTTCATTTCATATTATTTATTTAATTGATCCCACTAACCTTTTGCTGCACCTTTTATACCACTAGATGGTCATGAACTAAAGGTACTTGATAAATGTGTATAGTTTCTATATTCTATTTTTTTGAGTTATTGGGGTAGAAATATGATCTTTGGTACTTTTGTAAATAATATTAGGAATAATTAGAGCATGAATCACCTCTAAATCCTCATCAATGGCTCTTATTTTAGCTCTAGTAATAGATGTAACTTATCCATTTAAAATGCTAGTCTCACCACCCTTATTGAAAGCCACATGAACATCCATTTACCAATTTACATTAATGACATCATGCTAATATTGAACTTGTTGAACCTCCCCTTATGGTACCAAACATATTTCATGGTATTGACCTCCTTGAAGAGAAAAATATTCTTGTGTCATTTGTGGAATGGTCATGTTTTGTGATACCAAGGCTTGGTTCTAAACATCATTGAGATTGGAGGGATACTAACTTGAGTCTTACATGAAGTTATTTTGATGTGGTGTAAGAAAAATAGCATTTGAATTGGAAGGCTCATTCAGATCAATAATTTCATATGGTTTATCTTGAGTTATGTCTCCTTGAGCCTGGTAGGATTATCTATTCTCTCTAAATCCTTGATAAGGAGGCCTTTGATCTCTGAATGGCTGATAGGTGGGCTAACATGATTATTGATAAGGCCTATTTTCTTGATATCACTACATCTTCAATTTTATTATTTAATTTTAAAATACTAAATAAAACATTGCATTTCTCCAAGATCAATAGCTTAACTAGAAGGGGTTTCAACTTGGGCTTGAGAAGGTGGAATAGGAGCTAATGATGGAACTTGAGGAGCTTAAGGGGCTAGTATAGAATTATAATTCTAGGAAGATAGGCATTATAGGCCTCAAAAAAATCTTACAAAATTATATCAGACTATTCCCTACTCTTATTGTAACCTCATAAGAATCTGACAAAGTATTACATGTATCCACATAATAATTTAAAAATTTTATCAATTAATGACACTTTGTATCTTGTAGGAACTTGTTGAGTCTCAATCTCTCTAAGTGCATGCCTAATGGGGCGCACAAGGAAATGGGTGGGAAGACTAATGGTACTTTTAAATATACACATTTGTCTCTTGAAACTATTATTTCTAAGCTTGTTCTTCTCTATTATACCCTTTATAGTTACTTGCTACATTTTATCCTCCTATTCCTCACCTTAATCCCCTTTTATCAATCAGATGTACTAGGTAGACTGGGATAAACCTATACAATATCAAGCTATTTTCACGTAGGAATTAGTTTGGACTTTGGACAACCTACATCATGACCTAATGAATACTTTTTTGAAATTATGCTAGGTTGGTTGGGTTGACCCTGTCATAGGATTTTCTAAAGGGTTTAAGGTCAAATCCACCTATATATACAAGTTCATTTATATTATTTTTTATGACAAGAAGAAAAATAAGAGTGAAAAAAATATAACTATTGACCATTATACTTTAGAATCAAAGCTTAGGGTTCCATTCTTTCTTTAAAGATACAAATCTTGGCTTGTGGAGAAGTCTTTTGAATACATTGATAGGCTATGTAGCCTAGAGTTGATTTATCCTTATCATCCTTACATATCATAATAACCTCTATTAGATAGTTGTCATGATGATTTCATGGTGGTGTCATGGATATGATTTGGTGAGTGGATGAAGAGAGCCTTGATAGTCTATGTGACAATGACAAAGTGTGCAATGTGCTTATTTTTGTATGCTTGAAGGTGGCTTAGTTGATCTTCAGAGTTTGAGTGATCAAAGGTGTTTAAGGTTTAGTATGGTGATTGGAAAATGTGAAATAGGTCCTTAAGATGTTATTTATGCTTTTAGAGACTTTTTGCATAAGTGGAATTCATTTAGTAGTTCATTTTTCTCATCTAGACATTTTACATCTAGTAGTAAAAAATCTAAGTAGGTAGTTTGATGACATCACCATTACCATGTGAGAAGGAGTCAAGGGGAGTGATTCATATGGTTATGATCACATTAGTACCAAGTTTTTATGTACTAGATATCAAGTCATTAAATAAATCATGGTTAAATATGTGAGGTTAAAATTTTGGATTATCAGTCAAAATTCATTATTTTCCGATAGTCAAAATTCATTATTTTCCCATACTTAGCCAAATTTGTAATATGGCTAGAAAGAACTAAGTAAGCATGTTGATGAGGTCAGAATTCATATGCATGGAGGCACCAAGACAAAATTATCATATGGGTTTTTTTGGTCATTTTTGTGCCTATTTTACTTACACTAATTTTCAAATTATATGATATAGCACGTCAAAATATATGCATATGCAAAGTTGGGCTCCCAAGTAATTTGACTATGTTTTTGCATACATATCCAATTTTATAATGTGGTAGAAAGAGTCGAGTGAGAATTTTAATGGTGTTATATCTTTCACATGTGAAGGTGTCAATAGAATATGATCATATGTATTTTTTAAATTTTTATCATAGATGATTTGTGATAAATTTGAGATCATGCACTGAAGCATGATAAAAGTTATGGATGATCAAAGTTGGATTCTCAAGCATATTCTGACATGGTTAGCTCTATGATAGAAGATTTGAGAAGGAAATTTAATGTCAATATATCTCATACACATGAAATTTATAGGAGTAGTGTGTCACATAGTTGGATTTTCTTATGTGAGGAGATCATCTGGTCCAAATTTGAGATCCTACGTTGAAGTGCAGAAGAACATATTGAGGTGAGAAAGTGGCAAATCATGCATATAGAAAGGGTCCCCATACTTGGTCATTTCTAAAAGTGTTAAATATTAAGAAAGATCAATAGTTCATGTCATTCCAAGGATTCAAGAGGTAGTGAGATGAGGATAGGTACATGATGTTTAAAAACTAAGAAATGGTATAAGATAATGATCCAATAGCGAGTGAGAATTAGTAAAATTGATTGAATGATGAGTGTTGATCATTAATGACCTGATTGAACCATAGAGATTGATGAAGCATGTTGAGTCAAAGTTCCTAAAATACATGAGATGGGGTAAAAGTGACAAAGCTTTAACATCTAAAAATTATCACCTATGTGTTAAATATTGATTAAGATCAATGGAGTATATTTGAAATGAATAGAGAGTTCAAGAGGTTCAAGAATTATGTTTGAAGGCTAACTATGACCACTTCTATTCAAATATTTGAATTTACATAGGGAAAACTAGAGCTCTGTAATTCATTCATATCTTTTGATAGAACTCTAATTTGTTGGTGTTGTAAAAGGAAAATGGTAGAGGACTCTAAATCACATTTTTCTATATAGATTTAAAATATCTAGAAGTGAGTACAGTCAATGATACTGAGCCTAGAAGTTGATTGTGTGTTCATCCTTATTCTATAAGTTACCTATGAAGGATATTCAAGTTTGTATTGATGTTGTTTTGCTATCTCATGATGAATTATCTATTGGAACATGTTTTAGACTCCATGAGGATTGTATGTGTGGATTTTTGAGGTATGATCAATATATATGGAGTATAAATAGTGCTTATGAAGCTTATTGTGTTCATTCATGGTGACTATGTGCACCAACTCAATGTTTGAGTTGTTTAAGCATATGCAGAGGTGATCTAAGTTGAATGTGATCATTTTAGGATGTCAAAGGGGACATAATGAGTAGAACCATGTACTTAAAAGTGGTTTTATGTTCTTCTTTTGCTTGATGGAGTGATAAAAGAGTGAATGGGTTCACATGAGACCTATAAGGGCTACAAGGGCCTTATTAAAAGGTATAGTTCCTTAAGGGTGACTCATAGATGCTATGGCTGACCTAGGAATATTGTATTGAGCTATGTATTCATTTTAGAGATTCCTTAAAGGATAATGCATGCCTAATGGTTGACCAAGGTAGTGACTATCAATATTTCTCTATAAATAGTGGAACTAAAGATGATGGGTTCTCAAATTTTATGAGAGACTAAGGAGAGATTAGGGAGAGGCTTGTGTGTGTATTTTCATGGAAAATATGAGGGGTAGAGTTCCATTAGGATGATTTGAAGAGTAGGTCAGTTTGAGGACTATTTGTATGACCTATAGGTTGTAATTTTATTGGTAGAATAGTACTATTATAGACTGATTGTGAACAAAGGTGAAGAGTGATAAGCAGATGTCCATCATCAACTATTAAATACATTAGTTCAAATGTGGAGTTATTCAAGGTAGCTAGTTGGGTGGTTAGTTACTTAAGGGGTTTGTTCGTCCTTATAGGGTGAAACTTGTTAAAAGTCTAGTTATTATGGGTGGTTAGTTAGATAGGTGTAGTATCTCCTTGTGGGATTGGTGTCACACTAAAATCAAGAATAGTAGTTCCTTGATTAGTAGCTTGCTGGTCTAAATTGGTTCTTATTATAATAGGATAGTAATCTAATTTCGAGTTCTAATGGGTTATATTCCCCAAGAGAGTTTCCCATGTATGTCATGTGATACATGATTGATCTTGCATTGTCTCTCTTGTTTATTACTATGAATGATGTGTAGGTTTCATGAATACTTGTGGTAACTAATTAAGTGTTTGTAAAGATTAGAATTGAAGTTGGATTATTTGGGCTCATTGATTCACCCCCCTCACTCTCAGTGATTATACCTCTAACAACCTCTTGTGAAGTACCTTAGTCAAGGGAGAGATTGAGGCTTAGTGGGTCTATATTCAAAGGTAAATATTCCTAACTTTATTTCTCTTTTATAAGAGTAGATAAATATGCATTTGTACTTGTCCTCCATGTATTAGTATTATGTATATAATGATGTGAGTATATGTCTTCTATTCATGTTTAGTTTTATTGTTTCTAACCCCCACTTTGTGCCATAAACTTTGGTCAGCACTAGATTAGATTTACTTTACTTGTTATTAGTTTAAGTTAAATATCAAAAGTTAGGACCCCTTTAGGGTTATTGTGTGATTGTGTTAGAATGTAAGATTTGGAACCCTCCCTAGCATGGTGTATTATTATAAGAGATCCCTTAATTGGGTCTATTATATCTCCATATTGGTATGGTATGATAGATCTCCAAATGTGTCCCCAATTATAAGTGTATGGTATGATATATCTTCTCTGAGTTTGGATTGATTTATAGACATAATGCATTTTTGATTGCATACATTATATTGAATTTGACACGAATCTAACCCTTGTAGGTTTTTTTTCACTTATTTCATCATTTTATTTTTCATATACTTACAATTTTGGGTCAACTAGATCAACATAATACTAGCTTATATATGTAGGTTTAGCATATAGTCACATAAAAATGACTATGTTCTATTTGTGCAAGATTTCCAAAATTTTAGTTCAGACTACTAGGTCAACCCAATCAACCTTGTACACTTTTAGGCATCAGGTTTAGCATTCTAGGTCAACATAGTCAACCCTATATATTTTCAAGCTATCAATAATAGGTTTTTAAAAATATAGCTCAAACCAATTGATATAGTTAGTAGACTTGGAAAGTATAAATCAAGGTTCTTCAATGATAATATTATCCTTCTCTACATCCTCCAACCACCAAGGTTCCTTTCTATCCTTATCCATCATTTAAAACACTTATTATAGTTCTATATTTCATATTTTATTGTCTTTAAAACACCCCCTGTATAATCACCTAGGTCAACCCCATCAATGTAGTTTTATATTCTATGTATAGTCTATAAATCTAGGTCAACTCTATCTATGTAGTTCACTTTAGGACTTTTTACTTCTATAGTACAAAGGTGATATAGTCGACCATGTTTTGTATTTTCTACATACATTGTCAACTAAATTGACATTATACTATGTTTTAAAGTTGTAATTAACCCTTATATGCTAGTAATTATCTCACACTTTCATTCCTTATTTATTATATGCTTATAATAGATAACATAGTCTAATTAGGTGGTTTTCAATAAACCTTTTTATTGCACTATTTTTATTTTATGCATACACTACCAAATCAAAAAATCTTAAAAAGCAATTTAACAATTATCTACCCAATGTCTACCTACTTGGATTTAATCATTAAGGGAAAAGATAAATTGGTTTTCTATCCAAGTATAAACACATGGTTAATGGTATATTTTGGCTAAGCACATGATACCCTTATCACTATGGTGTCTGAAGTGAGGGGGTATGCCCCACTACTAATCTTGTACCATTGCCAATATATATCCCTTTCAACCCAAACATCCTGAAACCATCCTTAGATTTCTTTATAGTTCCTTGCTTATATCCAACTTCTTATCACATTTAAAACTATACTCTAATTATCTAACAATAGTTAGGTTGACCATGTAGTTAGATTTTACTTTCCAAGTTGATTACTTTTTTTTTCTCAATTGTATGTTGTATTGCAAAAAATTACATTATCCAACATTGGTACAAGGTTTTATGTTATGTGCCTCAATTGGATCAACCCCATTTATTTAATTAATTATGTGTTTCTTTTAATTTATTACTTTCATAAGTAATTGTAAAATTTCTATTATCTCAGTACATAGGCATTTATTTCAACACAATGTCTTACAAACTATCTTTTTCCTTGTCTACAATGCTATATTGACCCAGTCGACCTTGTAAAATTTTTGAGCTTCTATCTATTATGGTAGGTTGACTCAATCAAATCTATATAGTTTTAAGGCCTTATTTTATTATATACTAGGTCAACTTAGTCAACTTTATATAGTTTTTTGTCACTACCTATTTCCCTTTTTTTGAATCTTTCTTACCTTTTTTAGTCATTCTCATTCATCATAAAATTTATATTTGAAGACAAAATTGAGTTTATTTCAATAGACATAATGAGTTTTACCAACCCTCATAGGGTCTCCCATAAGAAAAATAGGGATCCTCTCCTAGATGAGGGTAATGTTCATATAGCCACTCACACAATGAACTATGGGACCCTTCCTTATTCCTCTTCATAGAATAATCCTCTCTTCTCACTAGAAGATCAACTTGAATTAGAGCATACCCCTATAATGCTCTTCTTTATTTCTGAATTTACTCAACATAGAGGAAAGGATCCTTCTACCATTTACCATCTCAAGATTAATGGTAAATCAAAATATCTTCATTCACCTTCTCCAACATTATCAAATGAATTTAGAGGTACAAATTTCTTTGATTCTTAGTATCTACCTTTGATTATGACTCCTTCTCATACCATGACCTCTTCTTCTTTAACTTATTCTATGTCCATGCATAGTATCCCCACTAACATGGCAAGTTCTACATCTAGCGGGCTTCCCCTAAGACACACTATCATTAATCCTTCCACTAGTGCATCATTTTATACCTAAGGTAATCATGATTCTAGTGCTTCCTCTTCTCATCCCTTTAGTAGTTCATATTTTACCACACAAGCCAATTTTTCCAATAGTGCCTCACATTCCAATAGTTCCTCTCAAGCTCCTATCAACACCAATAGTGGTACCTAAGCCACTCCTAATGCTAATGCTTCAAGTAATAATAAAAATTCTAGTCAAACCCAAAAAATATTGTTATAAACACTTAATCAAATAAATTCTTTTTAATCTCATAATACAAATCAAATGATGAGAATCCAAAATCACCTTCTCCATCTTTAAAATCATCCTCAACCAATGTCTTGGGGCATGCATAATCAAAAATTTCCCCCACCTCCTCTTTGATATTCCCATGGCTATCTCACCCCTCAACCTCCTTTTGTTAATAAGACAAAAAACATCTTCAAAATGATCATCTTATTACTCAAATTTCAAATATTGATATAGGAGGTATCACCCCTACAATTTCTTATAATGGATCAAATTATCCTACCCTTCATCTAAAAACATTTAGAAATATTTATAAAGATTGGGTCAAATTGAACACCTTTTTCACTACCAAACTCCTAGCCAAAACCCTAATGAGTGATGCTTTAGATTGGTAAAACCAACTTAAAACTCATTCTATAAATAGTTTGGAAGATTTAGTAAATGTTCAAGTCTAAGAGTTCCAAATTAGTGATATTATTAAAAATACTTTGTCCCACTTTATAAATTATAAACAACTTGAAAATGAAACTGCCCAAGCTTTTGTTAAAAGGTGGAAAACATTATCCAACAAATGTGAACATAACGTGGATAATGATAACCTTTTCCATCTCTTTATCAATCTTCTTTTTCCCAATTTGGAACATCTGGTCTACACGCTCTCTACACATACTTTGGAGGAGGATATTACCAAGCTAAACATCAATATTTATTTATGAATCAATTCAATCCACCCCAACCTTCTATGGGTCCTCACATCTTACTCAAGAACAAAAACCATAATGTTACCAATGATGGTGTTATGGACTCTTATGACACCATTCAAAATATTCAAGATGTTGTTCCTAACCAGTCCTTAGAACCAACTCTCCCTTCTCAAAAATATACCAAATCATCATTTATCTTCACCTAATAACATCAATGTTTATAAACCCCTATCCTCAACTAAATTAATAAAATGTCTACCTGGGCCTCTTCCATGAGAACTTGATCCCACTCATCCTATGAAATCTTGGTGTGATCCTAACAAGTTTTGTTGGTTTCACACTAGTTAGGTTCATTTTCATGAGAAATATATGTAGATTCATAATTTATCTATGGATTTTCTTATTGGTCCTAATTTTGATCATGACACTGTCATTCAAAAATTTCAACAAGCCTATGACATTGTTTTTAAGGCTCATGAAATAAATACTAAATCTCAAGCCTTTAATCAAGTTAATGATCATTTATCTATCTATAAAGACCCTCTTCCTAATCATAAACCTAATGAAGATACCCATGACAAGCCCACCCCTTTAACTAAAAATGTAGAAAGTCTTGTTGACCCCACTTCTAAAGATAATGTGGTTAATATAACTAATATGTGAAGGGTGTTTGATTTCATTGATCCTCAACCTATCTATACTCATCCATTATCTATCACATTTTGTGTTATCCAAGATTCTTCTCCAACTCATTTAAATGAGTTAGGGAAAGATGACCTTGTAAACGTTGATGAACCAATTAAAATTCCTTATTTGGATAACACTTCCCATTCTATTTCTACCATCCTTACATATTCTTTACTTAACACTAATGATAATCAAGATTCTATCAACACTTCTTCTACCAATTCTCAACCTACACCTAAACCAATTAATTTACCTTCTCAACATAATTTATAACCTTTTTCTAAACCTTCTTCTTCTTATCAACATAACCTCATTAATAATTATGAACTTATTTCTAAAAATATTCTTATGGGTTATGATGTGTGGGATCCCCTCATGGAACTCACTATTATCCCATCTCAAATTCCATTCCTTGAGATTATGAAGACATCTCTACATCATCAAAACCATCTTATACAACTCTTGTTTGAAATGAATATCCCTCATCCTCCCCTCATAAGATGTGAAGCAACCTTATCTAGATCTAAAGATAGGATTATATAATAATGTGAATAGATGTCCATCCATGTTGATGAAACAATAGAAACTTATCTTTCATTAAAATTTCTCATTTATTTTATGATTATTGATGAATTTTTGATTTGTGTGAATGATATTCTCTATTATTTAGCATCCAAATTGGTGATATCCAAGTCAAGAATGCATTGATTGGTGAGAGTTATGACACCTATGTTTTCTCTCTTGATTTTATCAAAACCCTTAGATATTTTGAATGTAATATAAAATCCACACACCACATGACAAGGATATGATCAAAGGAAAAGGGCTCCTTTAGGTTATGTGTGGCTCCCCATTACCATCCCACCTATCACTACTTATGTGAAGGTGATTATATTTAATTTTTTTCTATCTTATAACATCTTACTTGATAGGCCATGAAATCATCATATGAGAGCATTTTATTCTTCCACTTACCAATCCATTAAATTACCTCATAATGGAGCCATATATAGGATTTAGGGTGACAATAACCCTTATAGTTTTGAACAATTCTAAGACTGAGGTGTCTTCAAGACTCCTACTCTTGAACCATAGCCTAGTGTTCCATTTTATGAGTCTCAATGATTTAAATTTCTCATCAATTCCACTCAAGGTTTTAATGGTCATCCTAAAATCATTGGGAATATTCCTCCTAACCTCTTAGATTGTGATGATGATGAGCCTGATCAGATCAACCTAAAGATTAAAACTTATTATTTCTCACCTCATATCATCTCTTAAATTCCTACTTCAATGTATCCTCATGCTCAACAACCTCCTTGTGATGATATTACCATTATCTTGACTATGACTTAGAATTTTATTCATCACACCTCATTGGATAACAATACCATCCCTACCTATGTTATTAATATTCACACACTTGACTATGATGATGGTAATTTATTAGATGGTCCCTTTTTAGGTGGCCTTGTTTAGGCTCGTAATGCTAAGATTATCCATTATCATTCCTCTTTACTTCAATATTTTCATGTATCTTCCCATATTATATAATTGTTAGTTCCTAATTTTAGTATTTTTCCTCTTCATCATAGGGTAAAGATGGAACCAATGCCTCTTGTTTCTAAGGAACCTCTTAGGAATATGCTCATGAATCATGTTATGACTGGGCCTTACCACTTTGCTAGGTATCCTAACCCCTATATATTACTTACCCCTAAGTTGTATGTGACCCTTATTTAGCATTATATACACCCTGAACCTTCTTCAATAGAGCTTGTATCAAATTCCATTCTTGTTCCCACTATAGTTAATCCCATTTTTACTCCTACTATTGCTAAGACTATTACTAATTTTGATCCAATTGATCTTCCCATTGACCCCAATTTTGTTCCTTCCCCACCATCACCTTTTTTTGGTGATGGTTTACTTCCTTTACCTCAAATGGCTCTATTTCCCACAAAATGTGTTGATGAGCCTTCTCAAACTCCTTATGTTCTTGTTAGACCTCCTCCTATGATTACTTCTAGTAATCCTACTTATAAGTGTATATGTTACTTCCATGACAAAGATAATCATTCATCCATGAATTGCCTCAAGTTGTGACAATATATTGATACTCTACAACTTTATACCTTCAACCTTTTGATAAATCCATACCTTCCCTAAAGGCATTCCTTAAATATATTACTAATTATAGAGAGGTGTATTTTATTTAGCACCAATGTGGCACCCATCACACCGATTGTTGCCACATCCTTTAGCAACACCTTAAAGGTCACCTTATAGATATTCCTAGACCTTCTACCATTCCTCCCATAGGTTTTTCTTATAAGAAGGCTCCCCCTTCTTCTACCATGGTTCCATCTCCAATGATTCCATCCCCTCCTATGGTCCCTTTGCCACCTTTTATTTTTACACCCATGAATCCTTCACCTATGGACCTTCCATCATTAGTGGATCTTCTATACCTATGAGTCCCTCACCTATGAATCCTTCCCTACCAGTGACTCCTACATCTCCTATAGAGTCCACTCCCATGAATTATAAGCATACCTTGCCTAATAGTCCTCCTCATTAGGATCCACCAAGCATTATTACCTTTTCTATTGATGATATTAGATGAGAAGTATTTTCCCATCTTTTTATAAAGATAAATGAGACATTAGCATTAGTTCATGTCCAAATTTGTAGATGCTTATTATATGTTTTGGATAATGTGTGTGGGAAACTCTACCAATATTTATGAACACATGCATGATGTTTTTTACATTTTAATTTTATATTAGATTGTGCTACAATCTTAACTTTATCTATTTTGTTATATCATTTGACATTGTGTTAAATTCTTATTTATCTTACATGGTGAATTTACTTTTTTCCATTATATATTGCTTATACTATCATTTATGTTTTATTATGAATTCCCTCTTTATCATTTATTTATTTTCCTTCTTGAGTTTCTTTCTTAAAAGTACCTTATTTTCTTTTCATGATTTGTTTGCTTTATTATCTCTATTTTTCATGAGTAATTTTCATTGTGACTTGGTTATACACACCTAGTTCACTTTATTAATTCCCTATTTACCATGTGATCAGTTAGAAAAAAATTAATCTCATTATATTTTCCTTTTACTGGTCTACTTTAGATCTCCTTTGTTCCCTTTATTTCCTTTTCACAAACTAAGCATATACATAGTTGAGATTTGAGATAAAATGCTAGTTCATTATTAATCCTAAGTGTCCTAGTCAATCTTATCTTTAGTTACTTTTCTTTTAGCCTAATCCTATAGCTCATTTATCTGTATCATTGTATCTCTCATGTTTGTTCATTCCAAGTTCATATGGAGGAGGAATCATAAAAATACTTAAAAACATTCAAAATCCAAATCATTTTAGAAAGGTAATGAAATAGCAAGTAAAAACATTTCAAAATTCTTAAAAGTCAAATCACACTAAAAGACATGATTCAAATCACATCTCCTTCTTCTAGTTGAATATCAAACTCCACGGTTGGCCTCATGATAGAGTCGAGGTCCATTGGGGTATGGTAGGCCTATATATTAGAAAAGGAGAATAGAAAAATCTTTTATTTCTACCTACTTTCTCATGCAAGTATGAAATCTTCACAGTAGACTAACAACTCTATAAGGGGATTGAGGAATGGAGAACATATTGTGGGAAGGTATTTCCATTTTAATTTTATTGTACCAATCTACCTTCATGATTTGATATTAGTAGCACACTTATTTTCTTATAAATATTTGTGTCTCTAGTGAAAAGGTTTCCTTTGTATATTAATGGTCACTAGTCACTTTGTGTCTTTTTATGTCCTTAGTATGTCTCTTGTCTCGTACGGTCTTCTCATAAGATGCATAAGTTATGATTTTTACATTCCCTACATTCCTCATATTTCCTCTTGAGAAATATTTTTTTGTTCACTAATCACTCCCCTTGGGATTCCATTTGTGAGTTTCATTGTAAGACCATGGAAAAGGCATGGCCTTCCTCACAAATCACTACAATTACACGTTCCTATGACCAACATCCTTTATTTCCAAGTTTTCAGATTTATTCCACCTCACTGGTGTTCCTTTTGTGAGTTGTATCGTAAGACCTTAGATAGGACCTAGCCTTCATCACAAAATTTTCCAATAATCCAAGTCACAATCAAAATTACATGTATCAAATATGATACAAGATGTGATTGATTATGAAGTTACACATCATTGGCATGCTTCATAGCTTTATTTAGTATGTTTTATGCTTACTTCATTTCTCCTTCAATTTTATCTTCTTATTTTATAATTTCATATAAGAATCCAGCCATTTTTAGAAATTTTCAAACTTCCCAGCTTGAATTAGCGTGATAAATTCAAGACCAAAATTTTGCCATTTTTTTTCTCTTATACTTCCCTATGTGATTTACTATGATTGAATGACTTAATTGATTTGTTTATATACCATTTTATTATTGTATTAGATTATTTTCATACTTCCCAATGTGATTTAGTGTGACTTTACTTGTTTTAATTTAGTGCCAAATATTTCTCTTAGTTTGAAAATAAACTTTTTTATATCTTGTTTATCCTTTTTGGTCATTTTCTTGTTATTAAACATTTCCCAACATGGAATAGTGTGTAGTAATATTTTTTGAGTGATTATATTTTATCAATTCCTTTTTATCTATTTCTATTTTATCCATGCATGTGTTCTACATAAGCTAGAAAAGAAACCATAATTCATATATTTCCCATAGTATATACAAACAATAGCTAAATACATGTGATAAAAATAAATATATCTAAACATTAACAACCAAAACCATAATGCAAACATTTACAATCAATATCCAAATACCAAAATGAGACATCTCTATATATTCATAAGTTTTAATAAAAAAATAAAACCATATACAAATCTCCATCTCTATGGTTAGAACCCATCATGCCCTTCTCATGTCCTATCTATATTTCCTAGAGATGCCTTAGTCTAAACCCTTCAAATACAACACTATAAATAGGTTGTCTAAGATCTCAATCCCGATACCTACCCCTATAGATGAGCCACCAAAGCCTATACGTATGTCATATGGGTCAAGTTTACTACATATGTCACTCTCTCATAGGCTTGTGCATATCTCATCTGCATCATGATAATTATATGCATGGATCTCTCATTATGTAGGGCCTACCATACTCATGCCTTTTCTATACCCACCTTTACTAGTGGATTTATCTCCACTTTTTACACTAACAACTACATTGTGACCTCTCTAACTAGTCTAAACTGGCTTGCCTAAGCTAGGTTAGATGGTAGTCTAGGATCCTCTAGTGTAGCAAGGTTTTATGATGTCATCACCTCATCTAAGATATCATGGAGTGATCACCTCACTAGGGACCCCCATCTAGTCTCCTCATCCTATTCCACACCTACAAAAATCACACCCAAAAAATATATTAGACCACTAATATATCTCAAAATCTATCTATCTTTAGTCTATCTCAAAATAAACTTAAGTAAAAATTTACCCATCTTTATTATTTATCTATGTGTTCACTACCATGGTCTTTCCATTTGCATGACCATCGAGCATAGTCTCCCTATCTATGCATCCTTTGATAACCTCCTCTATTGGTCATCATCTAAAAACAAACTTTGGAGTCACAACTCATGCCCATCTTAGCCTACACCTAGATGGTCTCTATATAATCCAAATCTACTCTAGCCCAACTGCTAGGTCATCTGAGATGGTGATCATATTTATTATTTCCTCCTCCTAATACCTCAATTAATGTTGTGTTTATGATGGGTATTGTTCTTCCTAATGTGAAGCTAGCAGTGGTACCTCTAATACTCCTACCTTTGCATCCATATCCTCTTGCTTTATTTTTTATCATGCTCAACTAGTCGATGGTTTCTCATAACATGGCCTAAGCATTGGCCTAGTAATTGATGGCCCTAGTCCTCCCCTACTCTATGAATTTCAAAAATGCTAGGACCAAAACATGGGAATCATTATAGATTTCTTGGGTGAGGCAATCCCATCTATCTTAGTAATCATGCCATTAGATGTGTCTCTATCCATTAGGTATAGTGCCCTATCACCTCTATCTATGCCAAAACTACTGCAACTATCTCCTAGCTAGGCCATATCATAGCAATGTGTCCATACAGGTGCCATATAATATCTTCCCATCTTACAATCCATAACACTAACATGTGAGGCATGTCATGTGATATATGGTCCTATCTCCATCTCTGAACCCAAGATAACTTATCATTCACCACATGGGGCAATGCAATCAATCAATACATAGAGAACCTATGATATATCTATGTCATCAATAATATGATAGGTCCCATTGACTTCTACCCTCTGGACAACATCCCATACATGTCATGCATAATTTATACTGAGATGATAGATCCTAAGTTATATAACACCCTATCCTATCACAAATAGTTACACCTTACCATTAAACTTATAACACAATACCCATCTATCAAAAGTCTTATCATAGCCTTTCAAATATCAAGAATCTATGATATATATACATTAAACATGTTTACCCTCAATTTAGGGTTTATTGTCTCTAAGCCCATCACCCATATGGTTAAGGTTCTCCTCTCTTCCTCACTATTAGGTACTCTTATGAATATGGGTATCCCTATTATGGGTAGTCCTAGGATGGCATGGACATCCTCTAAGGTGATAACCACCTCCATTTTATCCCCTTCTATCTACATAAATGTGTTAGTTAATCATTTATAGCATCTTAGGAACATTACTAAAAAATCTAAACTAAGTGGAATCGTACACATCTTTGTGATACCTCCTAAACCTAAAGCAATCAATCTTTCTCTATCCTTTATTTATAATCACTCTAATAAGTTAAGAAGCCATGATGCATCCACAAAATTCCACAATCTCATATGCCCCTACAATCAAGAAACAACACAAGATGTATTAGATCCTCCATGTCATTTATAATCAAAATACATTTTTCAATAAAAATAAGCCTAATTGCTTTAATCTAGTTATTTTTAGTCAATTTCACCTATTTTTTGCCTACTTGTCCATTTTATCCCTCAATCAATCATTTTGGGTCCTTATAACACACTTTTGGCCTATTTCATGTATTTTTGTACTATTTTGGTCCTTTGGTCAAACACTAGTTTGACAAAAAATTCCTTATTTTGACCTAGTTGACTTAAAAATCTCAATCAACCCTTTAATTTTTCCCCACTTAGTGTTGAGTTGTCACAGTGACTTTTATACTAAGTTGGTAGTAATGTACTAGATTGGCAGTCTAGAAAACAAACTACATAGGTACATACCTACCAGGTCCAAAATGTGGATTTTGACACTTCTCAGCCTATTAGGTTGACTTGGTCGACCTAGTTGTTTTTCCCTATTGACCCCTTAAATTTTACAAAATAAATGCCTTTCTATAGTTATTTACACAACCCTTCCAACCCATTTTTATTAATTATTTTTCTTACCCTTAACATCTAATTTAGGTTCATTACAATGTCTAAAAATAATTAAAATTTTCTAAAATACATTTAAAAACATTAAAATATTTAAAAACTAGCTTGAGATTCTCAGTTGCCTACCTCTAGTGCACCCACTACCACTACTGGAGGTCCCTCTCATCTAGCCTATCATCTCCTTACCATCCTATCTCATTTTACCTCTTATAGATATTGTTCTCCCTTTCATAAGTCAAAAATAACAAATGACTACACTTTGACCTTATTTAAACTTACTTTTCAAAAATCTAAATCTTTCAAATATTTTCCGTTAGATTCCTTGTTTTGCCTCTATACTTTTTTTACAGATCCATTTTCTAAATCATAAAATGTTCCATAATAATGATGATGTAGAGAATATTTTCCAATACTATATGCCTATCTTCCAAATTTTTTAATTTTTGCCTGCTTTTTGCACTAACTTCTATAGGTTCACCTAATGTTCTTCATATTTGGATGCCTTCACTTTTCTTACAATATACTTATTTGTCTATAGCACTAAGGTAAGTAAAGGTATGCATTTTTTAATTCTTCCTTTCATTTATCTTATTTTCTCCTTATTGCATTTTACTTAGCATCAATGTTACATGTTATCATGTTCTATTCCCAAAGCACCATCCCATGTTGTACTCACATGACATGTGAAGAGATTCAATTGAGGTATATGTATACACAATATTTTCAAACTTTTATAAATTAATGACACTTTTTATCTTGAAATAACACATTAAGTATCAATCTCTCTAAGTCCATGCCTTAAGGGGTGCACCGAGAAAGGGATGGACATACCATTGGTGCTTCGTAAGATTGTTGTCCCTTTTGACACCTATTATCTACACACTTGTCTCCTAAAAACATTATCCCTAATCTTTTTTTTCTCTATTATACCCTTTATATTCACTTGTTACATTTTATTTTCTTATTCATCACCTTAATCTCCTTTTTTTAGTCAGTTGTACTAGTTCGACTTAGTCGACCCTATATAGTTTTGAGTTATTTTCACTTAGGAATTAGTTTGGCCTTTGGCTGACCTAACTCATGACCTAGTGAATAAGTTTCCTAAATTATGATAGGTCGACTAGGTCAACCCTATCAACTAGGTTTTTTTAATGGGTTTAGGTTCAAATACACCTATATATACAAGTTAATTTCCATAATTTATTATGAGAAGAAGAATAATTAAGAGTAAATCAACATTTGCTTATTTACCATTCTACTTGAGAAGCAAAGCTTAGGATTCCATACTTTCTTTGGATAAGTATTTTGGATGGATTGATAGGTTTTGTATCCTATAGCTAATTTATCTTTATCATCCTTACATACCATAACAACCTCTTAAAAATAATTTTGGCCAAGGGAGAGATTGAGGCTCAATAGCTTCATCTTCAAAGGTAAGTATTCCTAAATTTATTTCTCCTTTGTAAGAGTAGATACATATGAATTTTTACTTCTCTTTCATGTATTAGGATTACATATACATTGATGTGAGTATATATATTTTATTCATGTTTAGTTTTACTATTTCTAACCCCCACTTTATGCCACAAACTTTTGTGAGCACTAGATTATATTTACTTTAATTGTTATTAGTTTAGGTAAAATATCAAAATTTAGGACCCCTCCTTAGGTTTATTACATGATTTTTTTAGACTGGAGGCTTTGTAACCCTCACTATCATGGTGTATTATGGTAAGATATCCCATAATTGGTTCTAGTAGATCCCCATATTGGTCATGTTCCTACTTAACAAATGTGTCCCTAATCGAAAGTGTATGGTATCATCTATCTTCTTCAAGTTAGGATTGATTTATAGATATGATGCATTTATAATTACATACATTACCTCCCATTGAATGTATCTTAATATTAATGTCAATATTATGAGACATTATATAGTAAAATAAGGCATATTATGGAGGTGGCATAATCAATACAATTATCCTAGTTCATGTTTTTTGGAATCTAAGGTTAAAGTCAGTCATGAACTCATGAGGAGCCCTTTTTATGGTATTTACTTATTTAACTAAGGATAGGTGATTATATTTGTCCTCAAATTTTATAAATAAGGATTAAACTAATTTATCCTAAGAAGTAATGGATTTCAATGGGAGGTTTGTATACCACTACAGTGTTTTTCCTTTGAAGGAAGAAACCAATAGTTTAATAGCCACATTTTCCCCAATGACATTATGGACTGAATAGAGGTTAGCAAATTCCTTGATGTGATGAAGAGGATTTTTTCTATCTTATAATAATAATGGGATAACCTTAATATATTTTATAGGTATGTCATCAAACTAGGCTAAATTCAGTGGACTACCTCTATTAAATTGAATAAACACATAGTTTCTGATGGCCATCTGAATAGTGGGAATTTCATCATTTAGGACAATCAGATGACTGGGATATGGATTTTGATTTTTTAGATAGGGGATTATATTATTAAACCTATATATTTTTTTATAATTAGAAGGAAACTCAATGACCTCAAGAGGAATATCTTTACTAGATGATCTTATGGTAACCTATGGCATAAAAGTATTGCATGAATACTATTTTGACCCTACAACTTAAAGAAATATCTAGGTTATTATGATAATGAATATCATTTGATACTACAATTACTTATCCTCAAATCCAAACTACATCTATGATAATGAGAGTGGGTCATACTAGGCATGCAAAAATTATTGTCAATCAAGAGTGTGCCCTTAAGAGAAAGTGTGTTATTCCTCACTCATGTTAGAACATGAAATATATATATATATATATATATATATATATATATATATATATATATATATATATATATATATATATATATATATATATATATATATATATATATATATATATATATATATATACATATGTCTATATCCATTGGTTCTCTCACTAAAACTTACTCTTAACCTATTATCTACTGATTTTAGTAATGAAAAGGGTACAAAAGTCACTATTTATAATGAAATTGAAAGAGAAATTGGAAATGAAGTTGATTCATTAATTTTTTATAACCACTTATGATTTAAATGAAAATATTATGAAAGGGAGAATCTTTCACACATTTTATACACTCAGTAATGATTTTCACAAAAGTGTTTTAGAAAAAAGACTTGAAAAACTTAGTTTATGCAAGGAAGGAGTGTAGAGAAATTGAACTCACATACAATGTTTGAACATAAAGCTAGTTTAGACACTTAAAATGACCTTTGGAACATCAAATATATCTAATTATGTTATAATAAGTAGATAATAACATAGGAAAACAAGTTATTCACTAGATTATATCAATGGCAAATACATAGACTTCACTCAAAAATCTTGGAAATAGAGGAATGAAGGTTCTTATTTATCTCAAAAGGCGAGTAAATTTTCTTTGGTAAAATTTAGGCAGAGAAAAAAAAAAGATTTATATGTTACATTATATAAAATGAATTCAAATATCAAAAATAAATGCTTGGAGATAAAGCAACCCCAAAATAAGGGATTTCAAACTTGGTCTTACTCCTCCTTTAGTGTTACATAACAATTATTCAACCTCTCAAACATTAGTCCTCCATAGGGTGGCATGGAAGAGATATTTTTCAATGTTTTTGGGAATTTTTAACTTTTTCATAATGGTTAGTCAATCTTAGACCTCTTAGAGAATGCCTAGATTCTTGTTACAACCCCTAGATTTTATTTTACATGTCTCCTTGGTGAATGAATCTTCCTAAATAAATGTAGGACTTAAATTATATTCAATTCCCTAGTTTAAACCTTCTTGATGCTCATGAATGATGTTTAAATAGTTGGATGAGGTTGTTATGAGACTTTTTCCATCTTCTTTGACTTTGTCTCCAAGGTTGGTATATGAAGAGAAAGGAGACATTTTAGAGGATGGAGACCTTTTCCAAATTTATATCTTTAAATTAAAAACATTTCATGACTTATTAAAATATTAAATATGTCTTATAATTTCATTAAAAAACTTTCTAAGACATCATTATGAGTTATATGCTTTGATTTAGTCCTTTAGTCCCTTAATTTTCTTATTTTCCACTAAGTCGTAGAAGGTAAATTTTGATATTTCATCAAGTTTGATTTATGTTTATAGATATATTCAATGTATGACTTCTCAATAACATACCAGACTTGGAACAACATAATTTTATCTAATAAACATTTAAACTAACTAGGTTATATAATACAAACCATGTATTCCCTCTCAATTACTTGTAGCCTTTTTTAATAAAATCTCCTTGTTTGGGAGAATATAGAGTTGAAAATGAGATTATTATAACATTTTAAGAAACCCTATATCCCCTTACATCTCCACAAAAAATTTGGTTTCCAAACTTCAAATGTAAATATGTTTTTTATTGCATTCTTTCAACCAAATTAAGACTAATTCACCCTCCCAGGCCTAGAAGGTAAAAATAACACTGCTTAGACCACCCAAACATGTGAAACTCACAAAGACATTTGATTCAATTTATACATATTTTCATTATTCTCTATGTCAGTTTTAGTGGTCTGGAATGCTATGGAGGTATAAGAACCTTGAAATGGTCACTAGCAAGCTTGCCTTTTTGACGCATTTTTTGATTGGCCTAAAAGACTTGAATGTTCAATGAATCTATAAGTGATATAATCTACATTTTTTAGTTTTAACATGTAAAAAAAGTCTCAATAAACCTATCCTATTGGTTTTCATCTCTCCACAGTCTTTAGAACCACTATTTTAGCTCAAAAACATGAAAAGTATAGTTTTTGATTTATTTCAGACAAATAAAGGTACAATAGAAATACATGTGGAGGACCCTCTAAGAGTATACTATAACCTATAGTATGTTTAGGATGAAATTATGGAATTTTAGAAGGTTTATAATTAAATATTTGTAAACTAATTGAAATTGGGGCTTTTGAGGGTTTTAAGATGGTTTTAGCCTTTAACGATTGTTCATAAAGTTTTGGCATCCAATCCTTAGAAAAATTACACAAAATTAAATTTCAAGAACTTATTAAACATCCCCTAACTCCTTTAGGTCCCATTCTAAGCATCCATACTAGTGTGAGACTCCAAACTTGGCCTCTCAAGCCCTTCAAAGCATTATGTGTAGGTTATCATGCTCTCAACTCAAGAAATGACTTTCTCATGTCTTTTTCTGTAAAATAAAAGATAAAACACACCTAATATCTATCTATTAACATGTTAAAATAAATTATAATTCTCATATATTGTTATAAGTGATACTATACCTTTTTTAAGAACTAGGCCTAATTAAGACCTAATAGGTCTGTATGCATCTATGTGGATTTGGACCACTATGATTCATTTTTATCATCTATGAGGGATTTCATGTGATCATTAATGTACAAAATATCTCCTAAAATCCTCTTTTAGGGCTTTTAATCTCTTTGGTATCTTCCTTAGTCATCTCTATACCAACCTATAGGATATGACTCTTTAGGAATACCCTCTATCTGAGATAGAACATAGGGTATTTCCCCTATTGTCTCAAATAAAAAAAAGACATGAGAGGATTGGGTAATTGGTAAGGATATTATATACCAAATTTAAAAGCTTGGTCATGTCTCTAACACCTTTAAATATCTCAAAACCTTTAACAGACTTTTGTATGATTCACTAATTGCAGGGTGTGCAAGCATAGACTATAGTTTGCTCTTGAGAAACCTTCCATACTCAATTACATCTATATGATAATCTTATAAAGTGAATATAACCACTATGTATAAACTATCATGTATGTCAACACTCAAATTTTGATGAGTGTCATGTAACTCTTCATTTAATCAATCCTTCAGTTTAATGTCTATCAAACTAGCGTTGGTGTCTAAAGCTGTCTACAATAAGGCTTATGACACTAAATCTATATATTGATATTTGGTAGGGGGGGGGGTTGGTAAATCTATTCTAACACTTTCTAATGAAATAAATGTTTTTAAACTATTTGTTTTACACTTGCTAAGAGAAAATATTAACTATTACACTAATTTATTCAATTCTTTGCTTGGAATCAAAGCACACTTAATCTACTTCATGCTTGCTTGGAAATGTAAATATAAATCTAATTTACACTTTATTGGAAATGTAAACACTTAGATGGAAAGATAAATATAATCTAACTCAGTCCTTTGCATTAGATCATAATAAACACTAAGGTTAAGTCATACTTACTTTGGAACATAAAATAACTATTTTGAGTTTAAATTACTAATTCATTCAAGTATTTAAGATATTCTAGTTATCTATTAAGGAATAATTAATTTAAAATAAATATAAATATAAATATCTTATATAAATTCCTAGTGCCAAGGAGAGTGGGCTCTTTCTCTTCTTAGAGTTAAGGATGAAATTTACTTAGTTCTACAAGCTAGAATAATATTATATTAAATTATAAAAGCTAGAACATTTTCAATATGTCTAAAACTCAAAAATGTGTCTGTATATATTATCTATCCTCCTTAAGATGAAATAATTTCATATTTATGCTAATACATTAGATGAAAGATAGTATGCAGAAAAATGGGACTACTAATCAATCTTTTTTCCCCAAAGATAGGAGATTTAGTTTGAGTATATTCTAAGAAAATCCAACAATCATTATGGGATCATTTATACTATCCCTATAATTATTTTATGGTCTAAATATGTATAAAGTATATCAAGATTGAATCTTTTAAAATAAGAAGCAATTATTTCTCTGATGTGATTCCAATTGGAGTAATTTTTCCTTTCTCAGACTATCTACAAATTCTCTTACTTCACAAACATCAGACCTATAGAGTCTATAGATAAGGACCTACAGAGTCCATATAAATGGACTTATAGAGTTTTTAGATAAACATTAAGTCTATAGCTTTATAAGACTATGATCAAAATGGGAGCTTCTCCAAAATGTTGCTTCTGCCATATTTCCTATGTGTTCTTCAAAACCAAAACACTATAACATGCTTCTTGTTAGGTATAAATGACAAAATAGTAACTCAACCTTTAGCTTGACATAAATGAGATATAGTGTCTATTTTCCATGCATAGGTAGCTAAAATTCTATGATTTTCATAATCTTATATCTTTAGAGAGATGAAATAAATAAAATTCCATGTTAATAATGAGCCATATTTTTGGATCATCATCTCCCCCAAGCTTTACTTCTTCCATGTCCCTTTGCAAAAAGTCATTTGGATTCATTGGCTCTTGATCTATTCTCCATGCCCTTACTTAGATCATAGTCATCAAAGTCATATATGATATGATGATTTGTATTGCTTGTAAATCCTTTATACCTTTAAACCATTTACTTCTAGATGTTAAATTGTTCATCAGATTAAGGTACCCAATTCTACCATCTTGGTATTAGTATTACTAACAAAGGTGGTTTATATCTCATTCTAATCCACATATGATCTCTGTTAAAATTCAATACTATTACAATCTCATCAAGAATTGCTTTAGATCTTGTCTTGCTTCATATTAAATTGTTAGGAGATATAAGCTCACATTGCTTGAGAGAGACTAATAATAGATCCCATCTTTGAAAACTAGCTGCAAAAACTGAATCAATATTCTACCTAGTGAAAAGGTTAAATGAGATAGTGTAATTATACACAGTTTACAAATAATGATTTTTGACATCAACATTCTAGTAGGCAATGTTGAAGTTTCATTTTAGCAATCTAGGTATGGAGAAGTTTAATCTTATACATAACCATGTAGTTTTAACATGCTCTATATATTCTTCAAAACTAATTTTCCAAGCCAACTAATTCTTGAAGGTGGAATGGAGTGATCATAATATAACTTATCTTACATGTAAGTTTTTCAAAAATTTCCTATGATCATGATATCCTATTATCAAGTCATGCAAATAAAATTCACAAAGGATATCTTGATTGTCAGATTCAGAATTGTAAAATATTTCTAGAAATGAGGATGGATCCAAAATCTTGTAGGGAAGATGGAAAGATAATCTAAGAATTTACCATCTATAGAATTGTTTAAATATAAATAGACTATATGCAAGATAAGGGATTCTTCAAGCCAAAAGGACTTTACTTAATTTACAAGCATTCTGCAAGTCTTCTTCCAAAGTCTGAGTTTTTATTTTTTATATCTATTTTTCATTTTCCAATTTCTTATTTGTAGTGACTATAACTATATTCTTTTGTTTGATTTTTTGGTATTCCCCTTGAGATTGATGCAACATTTCTAATGGAGGAATGTATGGATGGCTGGTTTAACATCCTTGATCAACAAATAATTTAAGAGGAGTAGGTTGATTATTCTTTTTGGGGGTAACAGTAAGAAGTGTTTGAGAAGAAATTTAATAGTCTTTGTTTTAATAGTCTATTTTTTTCTCAAGACTCTATATATATAGACCCATGAATTGACTTCTTCCTCTTTCTATTATCTTTCAATTATTTTTAAAGCATAATTTAAAGATGTTATTTCTAATTTTTGTACTAACAAAAAATTAAGTTGGTCCTTACTATGTAGCTAGCTAATTAGATCTACAATATCTGCTGCTTATTACTAGATCAACTTTTGAGCTTTAGAAAGTTCTAGTGTTAGTTGCATGATAGGGTCCTTTAGACTAGATGATTCACCTTCTTCAAATATACATGGAGCTTTTCCTTTATCAAATAGAACTTCAATTTGAGCATTTTATTTTACTATTATGTTACCTCCCTTAGGTTATGGTTCCCTTGTTTTGGATGGAGAGCTTTTAGTTTCTTCTAATGGTTGTATGATAGGGATTTCAACATGTTCTTCCACAGGAACTATTTCAAGAATCTCTCATTCTTCAATATTTTGTTTTTCTAAAGGTTGAAATATTTGTTTTATACTATCTAAAGTATTCACTACTTCTTGTTCATCTTCATCCAAAATAATTATCTTCCTTCTCTTTTTCTTCGTTCTCTGGGCTAAAATTGATTGTTCTTCTACTATAGTAGTCAAACCCTTAGCCTTCTCAGGTCCTATTAAGGCAAAAAATTGTCTTTTTAATGCTATTCTTCCTATGTAGAGGATTGGTTATTAAATAGGTTCCTAAGGTTCTTGTGGAGGCTCTAAAATAGTGAGGGTTTTAGTAGATTGAGATCTTGTAAATCTTCTTGAAGAGAGAGGAGTCTCCTTTAGAATTGTAGGCTATTTTTGCTTTTTCCTTGAGCTTATTTTCTTGTTTGGTGTAGAAAATATAATAGATTTAATTTGTGACTAGATTGAACCTTATGTTCCAACTTCTTCCTATATAGGTAGGGTTTGAATTTATCTAACGACCCTATTTTCAAAGGCTTCCCAAGTTTCTTTTCCATGTTGTAGGAAATGATGCAAAATAATAAGGTAAATGAGGCCATCATGTCTAAGGGAACCATTATGGGCTATGGTCATCACTTGAAGGTGATCATACAAGAAATATGGAATGTTAATTTTGCATTGGGGATTTTGCCTTCTATGTTTAAGATGTATCTATATTTTCATGGCTTTTCCTCCCAAAAAACTACATTTCCCTTCACATGTGATATACTTGATTACCCATAATGCCACACACTACTATGGCTATGGAAGAAAATATATATGGATCCCCTTAGCTTTCCCTTTTGAATTAATTAAGCATGTAACTCTAGTCTATATATTTCCATTGAACTGAGCAATCGGGTCATTAAATGGAATTCTTCATATTACTTTCATTCCTTCTAGGATTTTTATGATTTTACTAATAACCTAACTAGACATTCGAATAACTACTCCTTAAACAATAGAAAATTTAGGAGTAACATTTTTCATGAATTCTCTTACCAGTGTCATATGGAAGCCATAGAATTTTTGGATGAATGGTAGCCAACCATTCACTTCAAATACTACCATAAAAGCCCTACCATTGAGGAATTTGTTTACCTTTTTTAGTTCTAACCTTGTCTTTTGCCCCATTCTTTTCTAGATTTATGAATTTAAATTAAAATACCACTGATTGTGGAGAAATTTTCCAAATTTAAACTAGGATTTTCACTTATTTTCCTTTGTAATTCATAGAGGAAGGTATCTGGTGCTCTTTATAGAGACTGGTAACTTATGCGAGTATGTTATGTGTGTGAGTTCAATTATCTATGAGCTAGTGGTAGTTGTAATAATTATTTTACAAAAAATTTGGCTTCGCTCAATGTTTATGGAGTGGGACTATTGACTACTAAGGTGACCTAAAATGAATATTTGAATGATTGTATGACATGGTGGTAGTTTTATTGCTCATGTGGAGGGAACAATTATTGCTTTTGCTACAATAGGCTTTTGCCATATTTGATCAGTAATGATCAAAGACCCTTTTATTTTGAGGATTTTTATAGGGTGATGTCATTGTAATCATAATGATGCAATTAATTGCATTGGATATATTTATTGATTATTATGTGTTCCCTCTTTTCTTTATTTTGCATGCTAGGATTATTCCTTTATTTAGGGAATAAATGATTATCTATTTGAACTTTTCCATCTTCATAGGATTAACCTTATTTAAATAAAAAACTTCTAGTTCACTAAAACATGAATAAATAAAACTTATCACTCACTTATTTGTACCTTAGATCTTGTTCTTCTTGTGCCATTGGTCATGTACAAGTAAATTTGCATGAATTAGTTAGTATATTTCAAAGAAACAATATGAAGTTTTATTGCATGAGGAAATCAATCAATATTACATGATCATTTTTTTTTAAATTTTTGCTCCTTGACTAGTCATTACTAGTTTTCTAGTCCAGGCCCTTTTTAATAATGTATAACTAGCTAGAAAGATGGTTTTCCAATTATGCATTATCAATACATCCCCAAAAGGATTTTCACTATTGAATTATTTTATTTTATTAATTTTATTTTATTATTTTTTATTTTAATTTTTTTACAAAAGAGAGCAATCACTAAGGAACAAGATCCTTGTGAGAAACTAATTATTGCAAAAAGCTATTTGACTTTGTAGTTTTTGTACGAATTCTTCTTTATCGAGAGGTTTTTGATAGAGTTTCAGTCTATGCCCATTAACCAGAAGAGTTATTCTATTGTCATCAATGGGAAATAACTTGACAGAACCATTTTCAAAGACCTCCTCTATTTGGTATGGTCCCAACCACCTTGTCTGTAGTTTCCATTTAAATTTTTAAAATTTTGAATCAAATAATAATGCCTAGTCTCCTTTCTAAAACATTCATTGTTTGATGTGTGAGTCATGCCAATTTTCCTCTGATTTTGAACTAATTCAATTCTTTGTATTACTTTAATTCTCATTTCATCAAGTTGATTGAGCTACATGAGTCTATCCTATACTTATTCCAATTCAATTCCCACTTCTAATGATTTTTTTAATGTTTTTAATTTAAAATCAATAGAGAATAGAGGTTTATTACCATAGACCAAAACATAAGGTGAGAAGCTAGTAGTTGTTTTCCAAGTAGTATGATAAGCCCAAACTACTTCTAGTACTTTATTTACCCAATTCTTTCAGTTGGTACTACTAATCTTTGTTAGAATAATTTATAATTTTATGTTTATAACTTCAACTTGTCCATTGGCTTGTGGGTGGTATGGAGAAGAATTCCTATGTTGATCATGATATAATTTCATGAAGTATTCTATCATATTTAACATAAATTGAGGTCCTTGATCTAAAATTATTTCCCTTGGAGCACCAAACCTCTATAACTTCTTCTCAAGCATGAGTTAAAACTTCTATTTCTACCCATTTGGTGAAATAGGTTGTGGAAACAAGTAGATACTCTTTTAATTTTGAAGGAGGGTGTATAGATTCTATAAAGTTAATTCCCCATTTTTTGAATGGTTCCAAAACTAGTTGAGGATGGAGACAAATTTCAACTGAAAGAGTGGGTTGCCCCATTCTTTGGCATGCATCACATTGTCTAACATACTTCTTGACTTGACTATGAATATGAGGCCAATAGTCTCCTACTCTAAGGATTTTATATATATTCCTTTTTTTTAGTAACATCCTCCTCTTGGTTCATCATGATAAGCCCTAATGATGTCATATGCTTCATTATTTGTCACACATCTATGAAACACATGATTAGGCCCAAATTTAAATAGTATTCCATTAATCCATTTAAAATAAGAATTTTTTTCTGATTAAACACTCTTTATTTTTGTGAAAAATGTGGAGGATACTTCCCTATAGCAAGTTATTTAACTATATTAGCAAACCATAGAGATTCTATTGAAATGGCAAACAATTGTTCATCTAGAAAATTATCTTTCACTAGTTCTTTTTCACTTGAAGTGCTGATTTTGGACAAAAAATTAGAAACCACATTAAATTTCCTAAGTTTATCTATGATAGTAATATCAAATTCATGTAGAAATAACAACCATCTGATAATCATTCCTCCCACTATCAATTTTTTGGTAAGGTACCTAATGGCTGAGTGGTTTGTATAGATAAACACATTGTAGCATGTTATATAATGTCTAAATTTGTTTATTACTTAGACTACAACAAGGAATTATTTTTTAGTTATGGTGTAATTTATTTCAATACGAATCATGTTTTTGCTAATGTAGTCGATAACATGCATATGATCATTCTCATGTTTTTGTCTTAGGACTGAACCAATTGCTATGTTGGAGGCATATGTGTATATGTGGAAGGGTTGTGTCCAATCTGGTCCTCTCAACACTAGATTAGTATTAATCTTGGCTTTGATTGTTTAAAAAATGTATTGGCAATCATCACTCCATAAAAACTCACTATCCTTTGTAAGTAGGGCAAACTTAGGAGCAACTATTTTGCTAAAGTTGTCTATGAAGTGTCTATAATAGCCAACATGGCCCAAGAAACTCTTGACTTTTATTTATGTGTGTGGAATGGGGAGGTTATATATTATCTCAAGTTTTTTTGGGTCTACTTAAATACCTTTTGTAGAAACATGGTGTCCTAGCACTATTCCCTAATCCATCATTAATAGGCATTTTTCATGGCTTAGTGATAATTGATGTTCCTCACATCTTGTCAAAACTCTTTCCAAATTGATAAGAGCTTCCTCATAAGTTTCTCCATGGACATTGAAATCATCCATGTAGACATCTAAATAGTCATTTGTGATGTCAAAAAATATTGGTAAAACTACTCTTTGAAAGGTTACATGAGCATTACAAAGTCTAAATGGGAGCACTCGATAGGCAAAGGTTCCCCAGGGGCAGGTGAATGTGGTTTCATCCTAATCCTGAGCTACAACTATGATTTATTTATATCCACTAAATCCATTTAGAAAAGAGAAATATTTATTCCCTACCAAATTATCAAGAACTTGATCAATTAAAGGCAAAGGAAAATAATATCTTAAAGTGACCTTTTTCAATTCTCTATAGTCCACACAAAAAATCCACTTCCCATTCTTTTCTGGTATAGTCACTAGTGGTGAAACCCACTAGCTATCTAAGATGGGGTAGATAAATTCCACATCCAACAAATTTTGAATTATTGTTTTCATTATGTCTTTCAATGCTAGATTTATTCTTGTTTGTGGTTATCTTACTAGTTTTACTGATTCTATGTGGATTTAATGTGTGAAAACACTTGGATGAATCCCTTTCATGTTGGATAATCCCAAGCAAAGTCCTTAGTGTGTAATTATAGAACTTAAAATATTTGAACATCTTCATCATTTGTCAACCAACTATTGATGTTCAAAAAATTTATAGGTAATACCATGAGAGGTTTTGTGTCTAGATGTCTGGATTCAACTTGCTTATATGCACTCATAAGGGAATGTTGAGGATAAGGATGAGGGATTAACATATGGAATGTGGTAAATTTTTTGACAAACCCATTTCCAAGAGGAATATATTGTGATAATTGGAAATAAAATGCACTCAAGAAATATGTTTGTTGTGTTTCTACCCAATTCCAAATATTTTCCTAAAGCAATAAAAGGAATGAGAGAATATACCACTGATAAATCTATATAGTTTATAGATTCTAGATTGGTAGATATTTATATTGAATGGTCATGTTTTGGGATTATTTCTTTATTAAATTATTATAAATTCTCTTTAATTATAATTGTGGACAAAGATGAAAAGTCATTCATTATGTTTTATGGCGTGTCTACCCAAAGATTTTCTATGTGATTTATTGATGGTTTTATATGAGTGTACAAATAATTGCTTTTGGATTTTAAACCATTATAGATGGTCATGTCTCATTATCTGCAATCAATCAATTTTATTATAGTAGCTAGCTATGGTCTTCCTAGGATTAGAGGATATCCTAAATTATTTGTTTTGGGTTGCAACACCATAAAGTGAACTAGATACTCCCAAGATTTAACAAGTATTACAACATTTTTTATAGTTCCTTTTGGTTAGGTTACATATTGATATACCATTTGGAGAATGGTATATTTAGGATAAATTTTTGTGAGGGAAAGTGTTTGGAGAGTATTAGTTATCATAACATAAATTTCTACCCTTAAATCCACTAGAACATTAAGAATTTCATTTCCTCTTATTATGACTATTATGACTAGACTGCCTAGGTCTGCATACCTGGGTATTAACAACTTTCCTACTAATATGTTAGCTACCTTACCATTAATGTGTATTATTTTTAGGTACTATTTCATTCTTCAAGGTGTTTTGACACACAAGTTTGTGATGATTTTGTTTAATTCAAAAATTTACCTAATAGCTTATAATAGGGGTAGCTCAATATTGATCTTTTATAGTTCATGGATTAGGTTTGATTCTTGTTTGATTTTAACCACTTTCAATATTTTAGGAAAAGGGATTGCTAGCATAGTGGTGTTTTCCTTAGATTTTTCAAAATTTTCATTAGTCTTCATTTCCTTGTTATTTGATTGAGATAATTTTGTTTCTTCTTTTTCATCAGGTACATCACAAATGAGAATTGGAGGTTATTTTACACTTTTTCCTAATCTTAACTAAACATCAAAATGATCAATTGTTCCTACATTCATTGTGTCTCCTTGTTTTTTCTATTGGCTACTAGTTATGCAGGCATTGGAGGCTAATTGACTTATTTCAAATGTTGGACAATAGGAGGTGGCATTATGGTCTATTGTTGGGGTGGTCTTCTTAGTTGGTTGTATTGTTCATGTGGAGTCCATTGTAGATTCCATTGAGGATTACATTGTGGATGTGGCTATTTTGGAGACATCCATGTTTATTGTGGCAACATCTGTGGTTGAGGTGACACCTAATTTTGTCTAGGTCATGACATTTTAGCTAAGGGCATTTGAGTTTGACCTTATAGAGTTGTTGAAACATTTCATGGTGCCATCCATGTATTGGCTATATTTATTGCACCAAAATATTCTTGGACCTGATGTTGTGGAAATAAATTTTGCCTTTGAACATAGTTCAAATCTTTAATGGATTTGACATTTGTTTTTATCTAATTTTTCAAGGTGGGCAAGAGTGTACAATGATTTTTGTCATGGTTCATTCCTTCATAGATTCCATAAGAAGAAATGTTTATTTTGTTTAAATGATAGTCTCTAAGAGCATGTTTAAATCTACACTTGGGATAGTAAATTTCCAGTGGTTTTGTGGCATTAGATTTAGCCTATAAACCATCTAATGCGGTGTTTAGTGTAACCAAAATATTTATTTTTAGATTAGAAAATTATTCCATTAAATTTCCTAGCTCATTTGATTTCCCTAGTTTTCCTTTCCTCATGCTTAGTTTGGTTCAAGAGTATTTGGTATAGAGCTATGAGATCTAATGAAATAATAGTTTATTTATATCTCCTCCACCCATTAATTTCAATACATCTTTAATGTCCTCATCTAGTCCTTTGAGGAAAACAAGTTTTAGGATGTCCTCAATAAGTGGGTAACTAATTTATTTTTAAGTAAACAAAAATCTATCCAAATAATCTTCCAAGGATTCATCTTTATTTTGTTTGATTTTATATAATTCTTCCTTTCTTTCTCTCACCTTACAATAATCTTGATACTTATTCAAGAATTTAGTTTCCATGTCCTACCATGTATGAATGGAATTACATATTAAACTCATGAACCATGCCATGGTTACATCTTTAAGAGTTGATGGAAACAATTTCAGTTTGTAATTTTTTTTTGTGTAGTCATAAGTTTGACACAACACCCTGAATTCAAATAGAAACTAGTCAAGATCTTCAGAGGATCTTCCCCAAAAATTTGGAAAATTAAAAATGGAGATGTTTTTAATGGTATTTTTATCATTGGGATCTATAAAATAGGAAAGGAAAAATTTCTTCTTGGTTGTACAATTTTTCATTGTTATTGATCAGCCATGTCTTCTTCTTTAGATGGTTCTTCAAAGTTAGGATTGGCTTCCCAAAGGATGTTTGTATGACTGGTAGTAGGTTATTAGAATTATTTGAAATTTTATTCTTATATAATGCATTCAAATGTTTCCTATAGATATTTTTTAGCCTCTATATAGTCCTTTCTTGTGAGTGAGTCTAGGTGAACTCTTCCTATAGGACTTGACTATGGCAATGTTCTAGTTCTAAATAAGATTTTAGGAGAATCTTGAAGATGTGATTCAATAGCTTGTTCAAGACTCTCAGATAGAGATGGTGAAGGAATTATCTCTCTATGTTTATAAGAAGGACTTTAAACAAAAGATGCTAAAGAACTTTCTATTATTTTTAAAGGGAATCTAAGATCAAATCATCCTTTTGAATCTCTAAGTCAGAACATAAATTGACTGATTTTTATTTTGGAATTGTATTGATTTATAATTTTTTTACTATAAATCAATAATATTTACCTTAATAACACATAATATCCCAAAAAATAGTGCCAAAAATGATGAGTGTCATTTAACTCTTCATTTAATCAATCCTTCAGATTAATGTCTATCAAACCAGGGCTAGTGTCTAAAGTTGTTTGCAACAAGGCTTATGATGGTAGATCTATAGATTGATATTTTGTGGGCAGGGGTGTTTGGTGACTCTATTATAATTCTTGATAATGAAATAAATGTTTTTAAACTATTTTTTTACACTTGTTGAGTGAAAATATTAACTATTACACTAAATAATTTAATTCTTTTCTTTGAATTAAATCACACTTAATCTACTTCACACTTGCTCGGAAATGTAAATCTAAATATAATTCACATTTTCTTGGAAATGTTAACACTCAGATGGAAAGATAATTATAATTTAACTCACTCCATTGTATTAAATTAAAATAAAAACTAAGATTGAGTCATACTTACTATGGAACATAAAATAACTATTTTGAATTTAAATTACTAATGCATGTAAGTATTTAAGATATTTTGGTTATCTAGTAATGAAGAAATAATTTAACATAAATATAAATACCATATAGAGATTTTTGGTTCCAAGGAGAGTGGGCCCTTGCTCTTCTTAGAGTTATGATTGAAGTTTACTCAGTACTACAAGCTGGAATAATATTGAATTAAATTATGAAAGCTAGAATGTTTACAATATGTCTAAAACTCTAAAATGTGTTTGTATATCTTATCTATCCTCTTTATTAGATGAAAGACTTTCATATTTATGCTAATACGTTAGACTAAAAATATTATTTAGAAAAATAGGACTACTAATAAATGTATTTGCCCCAAAGATAGGAGATTTAGATTGAGTATAATCTGTGAAAATACAACTATCATTATGGGATCAGTTATACTATCCCTATAGTAATTTTATGGTCCAAATATATACAAAGTATATCACTATTAAATCCTTTAAAATATGAAGTGAGTATTTCTCTAATGTGATTCTAGATAGAGCAATTCTTCCTTTCTCAGACTATCTACAAATTCTATTACTTCTCAAACTTGGGACCTATAGAGTCAATAGATAAGGACCTATAGAGTCCATAGAAATGGACTTGTAGAGTTTGTAGATAAAGACTGAGTAAGTCTATAGATTTGGAATAATGGGATCAAAACTAGAGCTTCTCCAAAATGTTGATTCTGTCATCTTTCCTATGTGTTATTAAAAACCATAACACTAAAACATGATACTTTTTAGGTATAAATGATGAAATAGTAACTCAACCTTTGGCTTGACATAAATGAGATAAAGTGTCTATTCTCGATGTATAGTTAGCTAAAAGTTTATGATTTACATAATATTATATCCTTAGAGAGATGAAATGAAGAAAATTCCATGTTAATAATGAGCCATATTTTGGGCTCATCAACCTCTACCAACTCTTCAATACATATCTTTCTATTAACAAGGCCAAATTGACAGTCAACTGTGATTGTGTATTTCCTTAGAAAAGCTACCTACTTGTAGGTGTGTATTATAGGGTTAGTGCTTGTTTCATGCTTTAAGACATTATTTATGTCTATAATTCCATATAAAATTAATTTATACTTTTTCTCACCATAATTATGATAGGTCATTCTAAAAATCACTATGATCTATTGGACTATCATGCCATAGTTAACTATAATTGACTATTCTAAGAGTAAAAAGTGTCATGTAGCTATATATGAAGGATTTGAAAGATATGTTACACATCTTATAATCCCCTTGAGATGTTCAAAAAAAATTAAATCAACAAGTTTTCATTATTGTAGGGTCTTCACCTCTAGAGTCATCTCATGAGACCATAGATACTTTCAATCAGATTTTAAGTGAGCTTTCTTGGAAGCAAGAACACACTTATAGGTGGTGGCCAAGACCAAGACCCTACATTCCATCCCTTCTCAATGTTCTACATCTCACTTGGTGTTCCTCTCATATTAATAAGGTCATTTTCCATGAGTATACACTCTTATCATACTACCTTATACTATGAGACTATTTGATGTTTTATATACTATAAAAAACATTGAAAACTAGTGGTGAAGAATTGTCTACAATGGAGGCCTCCTTTTGGTCAACTCCTTTTTTCAAACCACTCCTTACCTTTTACAAGGTGTTATAATATATGATGGATATAAGTTATAGGAATTTATTATTATCTAGACCCCATTCTATACTATTTCATGGTAGTCTTAAAAGTAGATAGTTCTTTATTTTAGAGATTTTAAGGAAATTTATCCCTAAACTCAGTTTCCTCAATCATGAATTTATAGTTCAATCTTGCCTTCAAGGTTATGGATTCATCATGAATATTATGATATCATTCATCTCTTTAACTTTAAAAAATGTATCAAACATGTTTAATAATCTCTATGTAACCCTTTAAATCTAATGTGAGGCACATTTGTAGGTGTTTATGCATGTCATAGGGAAGTGGAGGTAGAGCATGAACATATGAAAAGTTTATGGTCTTATGATCTATCTTAGACCTGACCAAGGTATTAAAATGAAACCTTTTTATCATGAGGAACTTTTAAAATGTTAAATTCACTATCTTCATGTGATTATCCTCCTTTAGGGAACCTATGAGTGAGTTTTAATGTTTTAGGCCTATAGGTGTAAAATTTGTCTCCTTGGTTAGAACTAACTTACTCTAACCTTGACATAAGTTATTCATTATTGCTCACCACTCTAATTAATTTTTGAGGCAACTAATTGTGGAAACCTTAGAAACAAGCATTCACCCTTGTAGGTAGTTTGACTATAGGTTATGTGTCTCCCTAGTAGATTTAGGTGTAGATTATTGACTATAGGTTTTATGTTTCACTTGAAATTTCCTTCATGATTTCAATCATAATTACATTTTGAGACTAACCCATTTTTAATTCTTATCATTTGTGTTTCCCAACTCATCTTCCTAACACATGAACCTAGAGTCTCTTTCAACAAAACTCTGTACGTAGCCTTTTGGAGGTCACTAACTTTGTAACATTTAATAGTCTATGACTCTAGATGGAAATTCAATAGTGTTTTAAATTTTCTCTAATAATTCAATTCATTCCTCATCCATTTAGGTTAAATTAATATTACTATATTATATAATATTTATTTTACCCATTCCCAAGGTTTTCCATGACATCACTTACATTACCTTTCCATTGACCATCCCAAAACTATTGTAGGTCTCTATGCATGACTATTTTTCTCTTTCACTTTGTACCTTTCATGGAGAGATAATTTTATGGATAAAAGGGTTGTTAAATACCTTATAAAAAACTCATATAAACCTTCAAAATCTGATATCATCTCTTAAGAATCTTACCATTCCTTTGGCCTTCCCATGTCTCCATCTCTTGCCATCAAATACACAGTAATATAGACCTGTAGGTGATTTTAACGAATTATCAACTTAGTTTTATGACCTTACTCCCTTAAAGTGGCCTAGTTACTTCCCAAAGATTACCCCATGTTTTCATCTAACTAGGGTTGTATATCTTATGTCTTATCTTAGCTTCATGATGAAGAATGGAGTTGATCAAGGTCTAAGATGAGGACCTATTAGCCTAGAGGCCTGCAGGTAGATTTTTTGGGTGTTTAGGGATAAAATGAGAAATTTTATTAGTGTTTTTATCCCTTCAAACCTATAAAAACACTTCACATTACTTATCACTATTTCAATGGTTCAAAAATATATGACAAGCATATGACACCTTGAAATCATTTAACTCTTTTGTACATAATGGGTATCATGCCATTATGTTGGACAACATATAAAGTAAGAACATTGATATTGGCCAATGATATTATTTCAATGATTTGAGTCTACTTTTATCCATTTAAGATATTCCCCTATTAATAAACTATCACCATCATCAACAAATTTTTCTTTGAAGTGTCCTTATGATTAGATTATATTGTAGATGGTGTTTTATCCCTTACCCTCATCTTCACTTGATCTACCTATCATGATCATGATCTAATAAACCTCACTACGTAGTGTTTATTTGAGATGAATTAAGTGAAAAATCATATTATTTATGAACTTTTGAATTAGACTCAAAATAAGTGACCAACCATATCAAGACCTCTAAAACTATGGAGTTGTTATATAGACTAGGAATGATCATACATTACAACCTTACCTACCAAGGCTCCATGAATATGTTGACTATATTTTTCACTTTGAATCTTTAAATTATGAAAATAAATTAGATAAATTGTTACATTATCATTCTATGTCTATCAAACCCTTTTTTGACCATGTTATACACATGCCTGATTTCAGCTTCAAGCATATAAAGTTTTATTTGGCCTCTTTTTTCCTCTAAGAGTTTCATTATCCATTACAAATCCATTAATTTTTTAAATAATTATTATTAATAACTCAAAAATTATGTGAATATTTAATTCAAATAATTTATCAATCTTTGAAACTTATTTACTACATCTGTACCTTTCAAAGAGAGTAACTAATTCAAAAAATGTCCCAAGGAGAATATGCTTAAATTGAGGACTTATGAATATATAACTAGGTTAAAAAGGTGTGGAAGGACATAATAAATTATTTAAATACCTATTAAGATGAATAAAATTTACTGACAACTCAGGTTTTGCTCTAAAGTTGACCAAAAATACCATTCATAAAGATAGTGAAGGAAATAAGTTTTATGATATAAATACCTTACCAGAAGGAATTAGCAATTGAAACCAAGATTAAAATTATATTCATGGCCTATAAAATAATCCATCAAAAAAATTCCTATTCATCTATTTCTGAAATTTATAAATATGTACAAGAATAGACCCCTCTCAAATGCATAGGCTATAGTGAATTACTATCACTTTTAGTGATTGTTCATAAATATTAGGTCAGCAATCCATAAACAATTAAAACTAATTTTGATATTAATTAGATCCATAACATTGGAAAAACTTTATATCCTAACTCTCTCTCCTCTTTCTGTAATGAGAATTAAAAAACTCCCCTTCTTAAGCTACCAAGAAGGTTGATATAGGAGCAAAGTGGGTTTTTGTCATTTTAAACCTAAAAATTCAAAAAAACCATTGATATGACCATTTGGGGACTCAATAAAAACTTTGGGATGCTTTTATCACAAAAACCCTCTAAAACCAATATGAGTGCCTCAAAAAGGTCTATTTTTGCAATAGAAAGCTAAATTCACTAATGAAATCTAATTTAAATGTTTTCAAATGTATTCTTGAGTATTTAAAATGTATGATAAAGTGAACCAATATTAAATTTATCTTCATCCTAATTAGATACTACCATAACCATACAAAACGTTCTCTATAGGTGACAAGATAGTAAAAAATGCATGGAAATGAGTCATGAAGTTAGTCTAGAATGTGATCAACCTAATTTTTCATATTTTAGTCATCAAATGACCTTGAAACATAATATTGCACTCATAAATAAACTATATACTCTTCTTACCACTAAAAATGGCTTAGAAAGGCCAAAAAATAACTAGACAAACACAAGACAAATGAAGGATAAAACATTAACTCACCTAAACAACATTAAAAACTATTAATCAAGGCTTTAAATTATCACTTTAAGGAATTTTTGAGACTAATATACTGACCAAAAACATAAAATAACATGACATGTAAATTTTAGAATGATAAGGGTGGCATTTTGACGCATGAGGTCAAAATTATCAATAGTTAGAAAGAAGAAAAGACACAACATCATGACTACACCTACCAAACATTCTAACTAAGATTATTTATTTGACTATATATTGAAATTTTATTATATATGTTAGTTGTCAAAATTTAGATAATTTATATAATATTTTTGTATTTCAAACTAGTTATTATTATTAGATATCTAATTCAGAATTACATTCATTTATCTGTGATTTGATTATACAAGATTAGGTACTATTTATGTATTTTATTGGCATGGTCTCAAGTGTTGCCTAGGTTTAGCTAGGTTGGATGGGTAAGCTTGTGTGCAATGAATAAGGTGGAAAATTTAGGTAAAATTTAAAGCATGATGTAGATAGAATCACCACCCCAAATCAAAACCCTTTTTATTATTTGATTTCAATTTTGAGTTGTGTCATGTATTTGTTATGTGTAGTTGATTTCTATTCAATTATTTGTTTGTTGTTATTGTTTATTTTAACTATTATGAATCAATAAGTCAATATTGAGTATTGAATAATATATTTTTAACATTGATAAATCAATATTTATTTATGTTTAGATGAAATTTGGCATCTAAGTGCATTAAAGATGGATGTTGAATGTCTTGTGACCTTTGACTACTTTGTGTAAATTGATATTAAAACTATTTGGAGGTCTAAGTGCATGGTTTAATTGATTAATGTCCACTAAGGGGTTAAGGCATATTAATAAAGGAACTTGGCTTTAGTAAAAAAGTATTATTATAATTGTAAGTCATAAAATACCTAGGTTGATGGCATATTTCATTGGTTTAATAAACTCAACCACATGGTAATATGGGATTTAACTTATGTCATAACACTTGATTAGGGTTTCATTTTAGTTTGAAACTACTCAATATATTTGGGATACCATGCACTAATATTATGGGGAGGATGTAGTTCGATGAGGGTTCATAACTTATCAATATGCATGTAGAACTAGATAATAAAACTCTTAGCTATTTTTGTGTTTAGTGGAGTTTTACTTGGTAGAATAGATAGTTCTACTATATGGAACTTATATTAAATATTAATGGATAATACTTAAACAAGTATGTGGGAGAATGTTATAAGAAAGTAAAAAATAAGAATTGAAAGAGAAATAAAGAGGAGATAGTTGATTTTTGAGCTCATTTCTAGTACTACATTCTATAACTAAAAGAGTAAGTTGTCAAAACCTTTATTTAGGGAAAAATGTTTTACTAGGTTATTATAAATTTTACACAAGACTTTTTTATGTTTTGAAAGCATTATATGGCTCCTGAATATACATAAAATGTATAATAAGTAGTTGATAAAATCCCTATTGGGTGAGATTATGAGTTGCACCTTGCCCTAGATGGTGTATAGGTGAACTGAGAAAATGAAAATATTAATTGGTTTATTTTGTTTTGTCTTTTGGGTGTTTTTGAAGTTTGATCACTATTTTGGGTTTGGACTTCAAACCATGGTCTGAGAAGGTCATTTTTGCATTTTTTGCAATGTAGTTATTTTGAGTGTATTTCATGGTTTGTTCAACTATTTTATAGTAACTAGGGTTTAGTGACATTTATTTTTATTTATTTTATTATGGTTTTTAATTCTTAGCTTGGAACCCTAAACCTACTACATTTACCATTTCTACATCATGATATCAAGAGTATTTGTGTGTTGTAGTTTCATCATTAGGTGTTTGTTTCCCTTCCCAATTGATGGTTGGGGTGGGTAGGGAGAACCCATTAATGGATGGGCTCATTAAATTCATGGAAAAATTTTGAATGAAACACCTCCATTTACTTATGGATAGAAATCAGTTAGATTTCCTAGTTGTCCATTTATTATTGGATGAAGTTAATGTGTATTAAAAGGAATATTGGTTTAACTTAATTATGAGTTGTAAAGATACTTTGTATGGATATAATAAACAAGGTCCTATTTACTTAAATTTGTATTGAATTGGGTTGTTTGTTGTCTTAAAAATTATAAAACATTACCTACTATATATTATGGTATATTAAATTGATTCACCTTAAATTATGTATACTTGAAGTAATTAAGATTTTCTTGACTATTTGAACTATTATTGGAACTATGGATTCCAATTTTTCTACTTGATAATGATGATTGGGTTAACTTTATGGGTATTTGTGTTGTGTATTAGATTATATGAAAATATAATTCTATGCAATATTGAATTATTTTAAGGGTTATAGTTATTTTAACTACTTAATTTTACTCTTATTAAATTAGTAAATAGAATGAATGTAATCAAGCACTTTTTTGAGTGGCTATGTTTTTAATTTAAATAGTTATGACTATTGCAATTGAATTATTCAAAGTATATAACGGATTTTTAATGATGAATTATGCATTTATCAATACATGTTATACATGTAAACAGATGTGTCTCTTATTATTAGTTTCAATTTTGTAACTATTAGGTTCTTGATCTAACTCATACATAACTAAAAACTAATTCATTTATGATATTTTGTAAGGTGTATAAGAACATAAAAATTGGTAATAGCTCATATGGAGTTATGGGAAATAATTTTTTGGAATAATGGTTGTGTTAAAATAATTATAGAATTAATTCAAACTAGATATTGTTTTGATTTGTGTTTAGAATTACGTAGTATTCTAAGAATTTTCATTTTGGTTATCATGATTGTTTTAATTCAATGCACAAATTACTTTCTATATTTGGAGGTCAATTAGGTTATGTATTTTATTTTGGTAGATAAATTTATTATGTTTTATTACTCATTGTAAATAATGGTTGTTTATATATAAAGTCTTGATCAATTCAGTCTTCATTACCATAATTGAATCCTCTATGTTCTTTAGTCAATACATGGGATTATTGTATGTTCATTTTGATAATCTAATAGAATTATGAATGAATCATGTAGATTCTTAAGGGTGTGCATTAAACATTTTTAAATGTGAATTAAAAAATTAAATTTTAATCTTGGTTGAGTTTGTATATTATTGAATGTGTATTAGATGTTAATAATTTAGTTTTCAATAGAACAATAGCTATTATAAATGTTTGAGGTTAATTTCATTAAAATTAATCAAATACAATTCATGTATACCTTGACCATTATATTTTGTTGCCTTTGAATTTATGTTGAAGTCCATTTATATGGTTGTTTCAATTTGTGTACAAGCTTCTGTACTGAAGTGTAGTATATAATTAGAATTTTATGTGGACTATATATAGTCTAACTTAATGTTTTGACATTTTAATTTATTGAGAAATTAACTTGGGAAGGATGATTATTCTATTTTGATTTATAATTGATTTACACTTAGATTCAGTAACAAATATGGAGTGTTGGTATATTGTTATTAAAAAATAGTGGTATCTTATTTATTTTATGTAACTCTAATTGTTGAAGTAAATGGGTTTAATTTTAATATTTTATCAATTTGATTTTGAATCATTGATAGAAAAAAATTTGGACTTAAATATATTTAGGTTATTGATTAAGGATAGGGTTATATGTCAATGATTAAATAAGTATTTTTTAGACATATTTAATTCTTGATGATTCTTTTACTTTATTTAATAATATATAGTAATAATATTTTATCTTAATTAGTTTATATTATGTAGATAAATAAAATTATGTATGGTTACAATAATTTTTTTCTATTTAAACAAATCAATTTGGTGATTAATCATTACATGGGATTAAATATAATTCTAAGATAATGTTATTAAATACTATAATGTAATGTTAATGATGAATATTATTAATTAGTAGTCTACATCAATGTATTTAATGTGTTTTTGCATACTCTTTAATTGAATCTTATAATGGGTGTTAATTTAATATTATAGTTATAAAATTCATATGTTATATTAAAAATGGTATTAGAGATGAGTATGATAATACTCACCCTGAATACTATTGGATTAGAAAAATTAACTGTGGACATTTATTTTTGATTTGGTACACTACATTGTTTACCTAACTTTAAAATATGAAAAGTTTAATGAATGGGAATTTTTTAAATAATGGGAAAAGTGGTAGAATTATTATGGTATTATATATAACTATCTTTCATGTTATTTGTAAAAAAGCTATATCAAATCCTTCTTATGTTTACTTACTTGAAAATTAGTAAGCAGACATGTTTAGGGTGAACCTCATTAGTGAAATAAAAATGTTAACGAGCTACTTGAATCACCTAGAAGGTAGACCCTATCAGTAAGATAGTGTAAATTACCTATATGGCATGGTGAAATTTCACCGTATTTAAGTAACCATGAAGGATTGATTTATTATTTTTAGCATCTGTGTGTAAGGTGGTTTGGGCTAAAATTGTGGTCAAGGATACCACCAATGAGCTTGAGTAAGTTAAATGAGAATTATTATTGGAAACACTAATATTAAGTTCAAAATTTAAAATTAATTCATATTTATTTCATTTAGGTGTTTTTTTATTCAAACTACTATGATAAGATGATACTTGTTATTATTGCATCTAACTTCATAGCTATTAGGTTTACATGATAGTGTTATGAATCAATGAACCAATCCTTTATACCTTGGCCATATATGTTAAAACCTTTAGCTACACATTATTATTATATAAAGGTTCTCTATATCCTTGTTGAGAATGTTCATAAGTAATGTAGTTGTACTGATTAAATACATGGTATATTACTGAGTTAGTGTTGTAATTTAAGAGCTTAACCTCTCATGAATTGTTTTTGATAATTAGTATTTTGGGGGTTAAGAAGTTTAATATCAGAGCCTTTGTTTAATGAATGAAAGGAAACTTTTACAAAATATTTTTATCTAAATATGTATGTTTAAATATTCTTAGTATGGTAAGAACTAAATTAACCTAATAAAACCCTAATTCCATAATTAATATGGTTGAAAATCATGGTCTGGATGAGAATGCATAGGTAGATGTTGATGTTGATCATGATGGAAGATAGGCTAAAAATCAAGAGAAACCTAAATCAAATATTCTTGAGGAACATACTATTGTTTTGCAATATATCTTAGGTGAATTGCATAATATTCAAAGGAAAATGAAAATTTATGGTTAGAGGTTGACTCACCTAGATAATCTATAGGAAGGTGGGTAGTAAGAATATCTTCATGATGTGAATCCATGACAAATTGAGGTTGTGGATTCCATCATAAAGGAAATAAAAAAACTTCCTCCTCCAACATTTTATGGAGAATACACTTGGGGAACCAATGAGTTATAATTGATTAATTTGTAAAAATATTTCACTTTTCACAACTTGGGTTCTAATGTTAAGTCACACATTAAAACTCATCAGTTGGTATGTGATGTAGCATTATGGTGGAACCACTTATGTGATCTTAAAGGGTAATATTACTTGAATCTTTCATGAAAAATATTTTATAAATAGTTCAAAAAAGATATATAAGTAATAAAAAATCACTATGTTTCATTTGCTAAAATAAGGAACTATGACAGTTTCTGAGTATGAAAACAAGTTTATAGGTCTTATACATCATGAAAATTATATGCAAGATGAGTAAAAAAAGGTAACCAAGTATAAACTAGGTTTAAAATATATACTAGTGCATAATGTGAATCAACAAACCATGTTGAAGAAAAAGAGAAGTCTCACCAGAAGTTAAGAAAAGACTTCTAGAACATTAGGTTGCAAAGTAAGTCAAAAAAACTATTCCACCCAAGTAAGAATTTTAAGAGGAATGACCAAAAGAGGACTGTTGTAAATATTTTTAACTATGGATGGAAATTTTAAAATAATAAGAGTTCTAAATTACACTCTTTTACTAAGAAACATGTTGAATGTAGTTATCAATAAAACTTATATGGACCTACCATAGGAGGTAACATAGTCTCTCTTCTAGCCAAAACTATTGTAACTTATTGGTAATGTACTAAAAATCATTTCCATAAGGATTTTCCCAAATTAAAAGTAATCACAAGGTCTACATAGCTGTAGAGAACAACAATACATGATTTTAGTCAACTTTAATTAAGACCTGAGGTAATGTTTCCTATTTTTTGTTCTAAATTTTGCTAGATTTAAGAGCAATTGATAGTTTTATTTCTCTTTCAAGTGATTCAAAGTTTAAAACCAAACACTATAGACTTAGACAAGGATTGGAGGTAGATTCTAGGACCATAAATAATGTGATTGTATTTGAATGTCTTAAGCAAGTTGAGCTTAATTTAAGAGTCTTTAAGACTCATGTGAACCTATTTCTTACCCTTTTAGGATCCTATGACATAATTTTATGCAGGTACTAGTTGAAAAATCACCATTCCAAGTTATATTTCCATAATAAAATATATATAATAATGGATGAAGAAGGCATGTCCATTTTTTTACAAGGAATCATTAAATTTTCAACCCAAGAATACTTTCAACCTTATAATTAATGAGAGATATTAGAAAAGGTTGCCAAGTTTATTCAATTAATATGAATGAATTTTTTGAGGAAAAATATTCTATTCTCCAATAATATCCTATATTGGATCAATTTGTAGATGTTTTTCTAGAAGAATTACCTAGATTATCTCCTAAAAGAGAATTTAACTTTATAATTTATGTGATGCCTAGTATTTCACTAGCATCTAAATCACCTTGGAAAATGATTTTAGTGTATTTAAACAAATATAAATATCAGTTACAAAAGCTACTAGACAAGGGAATGATACATCTTAATGTGTCACCCTAGGGAACTCCTATATTTTTTAAAATAAATATGGGGCACATATTTTTCATTGATTATATAATTCTAAATAAGTTCACTATTAAAAAAAGTATCCCATGCCTAGAATTGATGATCATTTTTATCAAATGAAAGGAGAACCCATGTTTTTTAATATAGATCTTCAATCAAGGTATCGCAAACTCCACATCAAGGATGAATATGTTCATAAAATAGATTTATTAAATAGATATAAACGTTATGAATTTGTGGTTATGCCATTTATTTTAAATAATGCCCTAGTTTCTTTCATGAATTTAATAAATAGTGTATTCCAAGTTTATCTTGACCATTTTGTGACCGTATTTTTAGATGACATTATAATATATTATAGAATGAAAAGAGCATGAAAAACACATAAGGTTGGTGGTATAGTGTTTAAGGTAGCACATATCATTTACAAATTTGTCTAAATGTTCCTTTTTTAAATAAAAATTAACTATTTAAGACATGTAATTTATCATGATGGAATTGTAGCTAATCATGTAAAGATTAAAATCACTAATGAGTGGCCAACAATAAATAATGTACATGAAGTGAGAATATTCATGGGTATTACCAGATCCTATTGAAGGTTTTTACAGGATTTTTCAAGAATTGTAAATCCTAAAAAGTTCATGCAAATGAAAGGAAAGAATTTTGAGTGGTTTATTAAGTGTGATGCAAATTTTCAAGATCTAAAATGTGGTATAAAATTAGATCTATTTTAGTCGTTCTGATCTAAATGAAAACTTTTAAATTTTGGATGATTCCTATAGGGTGGGTATTAGTGTTTTTTTGACTCAAAATGGCAAGGAGGTTACCTATGAATCTAGAAAAACCAAAACTCATGAGCATAATTAACCAAATCATGATTTAGACTTAGTTTTTTTAATTTGTGAACTAAAAAAATATAAATATGTTATATTAGGAAAACATTTCATAATTATATCAGACCATAGAAGTCTTGTGCATTTGTTTTCTCAATATGAGATGATTGCAAGGCAAAGAAGATGGTTGGGATTCATAGTAATTTTGATATCGATATAAATCATATGAATGGAAAATAGAATAGAATATTTGATGATAAAATTAGGTGAATATGCATTATTTATCTCTTTATTATAATGTCTAAATTCAAAAAAACTATGTTTAAATAATAAAAACTAGACTTGGAATGTTTAAAAATATGTGTTGAAATAGGATCAAAAGGTTTTGATTCTAATTTTTTAGCAGATCCAAATGGTTTGTTGAGTCATAAAGGTATAATTTTTTTCCTAAAATAAATAAATCTAAAGTAATATATTTTAAGTGAAGCACATGATACACATCATTATTCTCATGTAGGTATCAATAAAATGACACAAGATTTAAAAGAATATATGTTTGGCTTGTTTTGAAAAAAGATATGGATACCTTCGCAGCCATGTGTTTGTAATGCTAGTGTGTGAAAGTTGATCATGGTCATCTTGGAGAGTTTATTTATCCTCATTATATTCTAGAAAGGAAGTGGGTATTAATATCAATGTATTTTCTCATGGGATTGCCTAAATCTCAAAGTAAACATGATTTAAACCTAGTTGTGATCGATAAACTCAAAAAAGTTACTCACTTTATTGTAGGTAAAATCACAAAAGATTATTTCATTATTTTAAAAATATTTATAAAATAAATCCTTCAAGGTGTACCTAAAGTGTTCATATCAAATAGAGATAAATTGTTCACTTCTCAGTTTTGGCAAATCATTATGACATATTTTGGTAAAAAGCTCAATTTTTATTCAACCTATCACCTGGAAATGGATGGTCAAAATGAAATTTTGAACATGATTTTTGAGGAAATTTTAATAGTTTATATTATGGATTAAAAAATAAGTGGGAATATTTTATTCGCATTGTATAATTTTCTTATAATAATACCTACCATTATGTGATCAAGATGGAACCTTTTGAATCCTTATATGGGTAGAAGTTAGAAACTCCTTTAGGATGGAATAACTTGAAAAATTATATGTTTCTTGGTCCATCCAATTTATAAGAGTATGATGAGCAAAAGGATGTCATAGGTCAAAGTTGAAAAGATACATCTAATAACAAAAAAGCTATGCAAATTTGAAAATATTATATAGAGAATTTGAAGTCCTTAATAGGGTATTTATAAAGGTAAGACTTATAAAAGTTTGATAACTTTCTGAAAAGCTTCTAAGTTATCACCATGCTATGTTGGACCTTTTTATATAGTGTAAAATATTGTCCTAATGGATTATCGTATAACTCTTCCCCATTGTCTATCTAAAATACATGATGTTTTTCATGTAACATTGTTAACAAAATATGTTTTAAATCCATAACATGTTCTAAATTGGAATATTATTTAGGTGGAGGATGAGGAAATGATTTATTTGTATCCCATTAATATTTTGGAGTAGCAAAACATTGATTAGTGTAATAAATAAATTTAACAAGTGTTTATCCAATGGGATCAAATGGGTGAAAGTAGTGTTCCCTAATAAGATTAACATATTTCAAAACAACATTATCCTCCTTTATTTTAGGCCACAAGGATGGTGCCAATCTTAATGAAGGGTGGATGTCATGACCACACCTAACTATTATTTTGACTATGATTATTTATTCAATTGTTATTATATATTGACATTATTTTATACATGTTATATTGTGCATATTTTGATTATTTTTAGAACATAATTATAATTTAGGTTGATTATCATTAGATATTTATCAAAAATACATTAATTTAAATTTGACTTAATTATTGATATTAGGTACTATTGATGTCTTTTATTAGCATGGTTATAGGTGTTACCTCAGTTGATCTAGGTTGGATAGGGAAGTTTGTAGGTTGTGATGAAGGTGTAAAATGTAGGTAAAATTGAAATTATGATGTATATAAAATCACCACCCCAAACCAAAACACTTTTTATTATTTGATTTAATTTTTTTGTTGTGTATCATGCATTTGTTGTGTAGTTGATTTTTGGTCATTTATTTGATTGTTGTGATTATTGATTTTTATTATTATGAAGCAACTAATCAATATTGAATTATGAATAATATAGTTCTAAAATCAATAAATCAATTTTTTTTATGTAGTCTGGAATCTGAGTGCATTCAATATGGATGTTAAAAGACTTGTAATATTTTATTGTTTTATGTACATTAATCTTGAGACCATTAAGAGGTCTAAGTGCATGGTTGCATTGATTAAAATCCACTAAGTGATGAAAGCCTATTAATAAAGGACCATGGATTTATTAAAAATGTATTATTTGAACCATAAGTCATAAAAGACTTAGTCCAATGGAATTTTTCATGGGGTTAATAAACTCAACCATATGGTAATGTGGGAGTTGACATATGTCATAACACTTTATTAGGTTTTAATTTTCATTAGAAACTATATACACATAATATTTTAAAACTTTATCAATTACTGATGCTTTTTCTCTTGTAGAAACTTGTCGAGTCTCAATCTCTCTCTGTGTATACCTTAAGGGGTGCAACAAGAAAGGGGTGGGTAGATAATTGGTGCTTCACATGATTTTTGTCCCTTTAATACCATATTATATCAATCCAACCATCTCCTAAAACCATTCCCCTAAGATTTTCCTCCTCATTTATACCCTCACCTAGTCATTTTATACCTCTATTAGCCCTTCCCTATCCTAAATTCCTTTTTGATTGTTTACAATACACTATCAACCCCCTTTAATTTGTAATATAATTAACAAAAACTCATTTAGGGTCTAGATCAATGCTTGGCTAGCCTATACCAAGACCTAATTTATTTTTATCAATAAGTATATAGATTTGATTGGGCTAAAATTGTTGGCTAAGATTTTAGAAAGGTTTAGGGTTAGATTCATATATATAAACACATTAATTTTGCCAATTCTTAGAGATAACAAGAGTTAATTATTTATTAAATTTTTTTACAATACTCTTCTACCATTCTACTTAAGGAGTCATAGATTAGGGTTTATACTTGGAGAATAATCTTGCCTTATGGAAAAGTATTGGATGATTTAGATTTTCTCAGTGATCCTTACAAACCACAACAACCTCTTGAGAAGAAACTTTGGCAAAGGGAGAGATTCAATCTTGGCAAGTTAATCTTCAAGGTAATTATATCTAACTTTGATCCTCTCTTTTAGTATATAGAAGTAACATAAGTAATGACTTTTGAATCTCTCTCTCTCTCTCTCTCTCTCTCTCTCTCTCTCTCTCTCTCTCTCTCTCTCTCTCTCTCTCTCTCTCTCTCTCTCTCTCTCTCTCTCTCTCTCTCTCTCTCCATTAGAGTTTTATCTATATATAGATTAATTAAGATTCTCTTATGCATGTTTAATTTTATGTTTACTATCCCCAATTTGTGCCATAGGCTTTGGTGAGCACTAGAATAGACTTTACCTTCCTTGTCATTTACATTTGTGAATATGAAAATGTAGGACCTAGTTAGGGTTATTGTATAGTTTTGCTTAACTAGAGGCTTTGGAACCATCCTTAGTGATATTACTATGGTAAGAGATCCCTTGGATAGGTATATTGGATCCATATTGGTCATGACCCTAAATATATAATATTTATACAATTATAAGTGTAAGTAGGATTTATATTCTCTGATCTAAGGTTGATTTATAGATCAATTACATTTCCCTTTGCATACATTATGGTGAACCCAACATGAATTTACCCCTTGAAATTTTTATTTCATGACATAATTTTTTTCATCATGCTATATTTATATATATTTTTATTACTATATCTAACCAATTGGTGTAGTTCTAAATTTATGTGCACAAGTTTAACAAATATTTGCTTCAAAATAGTTATGTTCTATCTAGGTGGGTCTTCTCCAATTATAGGTTACTGAATCAAGTAGTTTGACATAGTATTATTATTTAGTTTTAGACATATTTAAACTATTTGAATCTATTTACTATTTTATTTTTTAAACATTAATGTCTAAAAACATAATCAAATAGGTTGACTTTGTTTATTATCTCTCTTTCAATTCACAAGGTTTTATAAACTTGGTCAAGCTAGTCGACCTAGTTGGTAGAATTTAAAATTAGAAATTGAGCATAATTTCATAAAAAATTATCACCTAAAATTTATTCAATCCCAACAAATTTTATTTCTTTTCTCTCTTTGTTATTTTAGTTCTTCCTTTAGTACTATTTTCACAAACTTGTAGTATATAAACTACAACCCTACAACTAACTATGTTGACCTAGTTGAATCATTTATATGATGAAAATGTGTTATAAGGTATGTATGAATTTGTCATTTATGTCATTAAAGTTTTGTTTATGTCATTATATGTTGTATTTTTTGTTCTTAAGGTTGATTTCATGAGTCATGTACTTGAAAGACCTAGTGCGAAGGCATAGGTTTGGTGCCATAGTGAGGTGAGTAGACTAAGGCTTATAATAATATGTATGGAAAGGTGTCCATAATATATGAGGTTTTATTATATTTATCATGTGGTATTTATAATATTAAAATAGGTTTCAAGGTGTCTTCAAGGTCTAAATGTGACTAGTAGTTTAAGCCCTAGTATGCAAAGAGACCAAGTGTGGCTAATAAGGGATCAAGTTCAGTTCTCAAGGTTATAAAGATCATAATATAATTTTTATAGGTGCGATATCTTGTGTCAAATTTTTTTACCAAGTATGAAGTCAAAATATAAATGATAGAGCATGAAAATTGATTTTGAGGTTTTTGTGTGCATAGAATGAGGTATAACAAACTTGAGAAGAATTATCTTATGATCATTGGAATGTGAAACATTTGAATGAGATAATAATAAGTTAATGGAATTTTTTAAAGTTTCATAGCTCAAATTTATTGACATTGGTCTTGAAATTGAGGGTCAATCCTTTATGAATGATTGTTAAGAATGAAAGGTAGTCTAACCCTCCTAACACCCTCATAATGACCTAATATGAAAGAGCTTGTTTGAAATGGATTATAATGGTTTTTTTAACCTATTATTATGATTATAACATGTATATTAATCTCCCATGTTTTTTTAGGTGGCATTTTCTATTAGAAGAGTGAGTGGAAGCTATAGGAAACCCTTCATTTCTCACATTTATGATGTATGTAGGGTTGACTAGGTTAAAACATGAAAATTGTTAGAGGATTATGTGTGATACATTTATTTAGTTCGCATGATAGTTTATAATTAGGTTTAATATCTTAAATATGTTAAACTAGTCATGGAAGTTGACCTATCGATAAATAGGCCTAATCAGGAAGACAATGAGAAAACTAGGCAAAAGTTAGAATGAGATTAGGGATGGGTTATAATGGATTATGGATGGATCCAAATGTATGGGATTAATTTTTAAACACATATATCACATATTTAATTTGAATATAATATTTCAATATTCTCAGTTACAATCAAAAAATTGATTTCAAAGTGACTTGTCTAACATAATGAGGTCTATGTAGGGTAAAGGCATGAGATTGGTCTATAATACCAATATTGATATTGAAAATTATAATATATATATTTTCATATATTATAATTATGATTAACGATCATATAAACCAATTTTAATTTCATAAAAGTGTTCATATAGGTGTTTTAAGTCTTGGTTTTCATAAATGTGTTTTTAGAGATACGAGAAGTTATTTATATATAAGTGAGATTGGTGTTCCTGGGTTAGTATGTCTAGAAATGAAGAATAAAATAAACACTAGGTCATTATATATATATATATATATATATATATATATATATATATATATATATATATATATCTCATAGGTTAATTTTATAAATTTTTATTCAATATAAAATCCTATGAAGGTGTGAAAAATCAAATGTTCTTGACTAGGTTCTTGAGACATGTTTGCAGCTCTAAGTGAGCATATGAAAATGGTTTGTTTGAGGTATTGCACTATTTTGTGAAATATAATGAACATGATGATGAAATTTAGGTAATTTAGGTTCATTAAATTTTATTTTTTTTATATGGTTATACTCTAAAGTTGAGTGTATTATTGAGATATTCAAAGAGGACTTTCTAGTAGTGAGAAGGCCTAATTGTGAGTAGACCTAATGGTGTGGTTCAAGGAGTTAAATAAGCTAAATCATCTTAAGGATATAATTTGATATTATTAATTTTATAATTTAAGTTTTTTTTTAAGTTTTTAATCCATTTTTGGAGGATCATGACATTCCAAGGTGATTAAGGTGAAACGTGTGCTTTGAAAAGGCCTACTTGCATTAGGTCTCTATTACACCTAATGGTGGGTTTGGTCTATATGGGTGGTGACCAATATATATATTGGGTATTTCAATACTGAATTTTATTTTTTATCTATTCTAATTATGATCCAAATATGGATAGGTTTGTGTCTGACCAAGATGGGTGAGAGTAAGAGTCAAGTATAAAAAGAAGGTCTAATAGGCCTAATTTTACTAGTTAGAATATTAAGGGAATGAAAAAATGATATAGAGGTTTGGAAACAAATTAGATGGATTTAATACTATAATATAGTTTTTTTGAATATTTCATGTGGTTTTAATAGTGATTTTTATAGGTGATGATCAAGGATATATGACCTAAATCTGCTAAGAAGTGGGCTAGTTGAGCGGAAAAAGCCAAATAGGCTATTTAAGAGAGATAAAAGAGTGAAAAGAGAAAAATAAGGTGTTAATAATTAGTTTTAGTGAGAATTTTTTTTAAACATGTTATAAATTTTTTTCATTTTTATAGAGTTTTTTCAGAATTACCTAGGGAGTTGGTGCTTCCTTGCAAGTTGATGCTTGTTAAAGGACTAGTTGAGTTGGTACTTGATTAGTGACAGGTTAGTGCTCATTATGGGGTTGGTTCCTAACTAAATTTTGATTCATTTATTATATTAATATATTAAAAGATTTTTTTATTGGGTTTTATCCCCCATGAGGGTTTCCCATATATATTTTATGTTTATGTGTTATGTTCCTACTTTATCCTCATATGAATGGTTGATTATGCATTGCTATATCTTTAGATTTGTTTTGAATTATATATGGAATATAAATAAGATTTTATACACAAATTCACCCTCCCACCCTCATTTTTTTTTCTTCAAACAATTGGATTAGATAAAGTTCCCTTGTGTAGGCCTAATAGTCTAAGGGAGATATTTGGAGCACAAGTATGGATTTTGACAATAAAAGTGTCTGTTATGATTGCACTAAGGATATATCCATAGTTATTGAAATATATTTTGAATTTTTTTCAAAAGATAATAATCATATGGAATAATTTACCCATCTTGGAATGAAATTAAAGACTTTAGAGGTGCAAGTTGAGAAAGATGCAATCAATATAAAAACATATCGGAAATTTGAGGAGAGTAATAGAAAGATTAAAAATATTTTGGATTTTAAAAGGTCCTTTAATGATATAATAGGTCTTGGTTTCAAATAATAACAAAGGGAGTTCAAGGAGTGTTAGTTTCAAAAATTTAATGATCTATCAATGAGTGATAAAGTTGGTAGAATAAATACCTATGCATAAGTGATCAAGTTTGAAGTCAATCATCAACAAGCCAAGAAGGGTTTTATTCAATCAAAGGATATAAAAGGTATTGGTGTATCATATAATGATCATCAAAATACAAATAAGGTTAAAAAATCAACATATGTGGATTCTTTCATTGGTTATTTTTTCTCGTGTGGTTACTTTATACATAGAGTTGTTAACTATAGATGGAGAAGAAGAATCCTATGTTATAAATATAATCAAAGAAGACATATTATAAGAGAGTATAAGAAAATATATATAAGGAAAAATATTTCATGTTAAGAAGACATGTAGTCATGATACTAAAGAATGGATCAAGAATCTAGACCCTATTAGTAAGATGAAAGAGAAGAAAGAATCTAGAGGAGAAGAATCTATGATAGCCAAAATTGCTTTTCATACTCAGAATGAAGATTCAAAGTGGTATATAGATAATGGTTGTTCAAGCCACATGATAGGATATAAGAGCAAATTCATCACTTTAAAGAAGAATACCATAGGTTTAATGAGGTTTGGAGATAACACATATTATAATATAGTTGTAAAAGGTGATTTAATCTTGGACAATGGTAAGACCAAGATATAAAATTTATTGTATGTAGATGGATTGAAACACAACTTATTAAGTGTAATTCAAATTTTCACCCAAGGATGTACCCAAAATTTCATGACAAAGGATGTGAGATAAAGAGAGAAAAATTAGGGAGGTTGATTTCCAAATCCAAGATAACTAAGAAAAATGTTTATGTATTGAATGAGATTACAAAAGAAAAGTGTTTTATGCTCAAGGTAGATGAAATTTGGCTATGGAATAGGAGGTTAGGTCATATGAACTTTAACAATCTAGTCAAGATCATCTCCAAGGGATCTATGAAGAACATGCCAAAAATTTTCAAAATTATAGATGTTCTTTGCAAGGAATGTCAACATGGTAAGAATATTATGAAGAGATTCAAGTCTAAATAATACTCTATTAATGGACCTTTAGAACTAATTCATACTAATCTATGTGGTCAAATTTAGAACTAATTCATACTAAGATCAAATTTGATCTTTAGAGGTCCATTAATTTAGAACTAATTTAGAACTAATTCATACTAAGATACCTATAGGTAAAAAATTGATCTTTAGAGATTTATATGGGGTTTAATATTGTTTCATATGGTATATTATAGATATTTTGATGTCATTTAATGCTATATTAGCCTTGTTCATTAGTATTATTATTCAACATGTCTTTTTGAGTCATTTTGAGGGTCAAAATAGAGAATTTAATAACTTATATAGCCTACTTGGGAAATGTGAAGGTTCAAAATATTATGTCATGCCCCATGTGTCCTCATATGTCTTAATCAACTATTTGTAATTGAAAAGTGGCAAGTTCCTTAGAAAAAGAACAATTTTCTTGGAGAAAATGAGAATTTAATGAGGTGTATAGAATTTATGAACTCTTGTAGGTAATGAAATTTTAGGAGTGTCCCTTGGTCTTCCATATATTAATTATAGTGATCATTCTAATCAAAATCTCAAATAAATGAATAAAACCACTTCTCTTTCCTTTCACTAGGCTTGACAAGAAAAATGGTCTTTAGGTTTGTACATGGTACGGTCAACATGAGAGGTTTCAGGAAAAATTATTTCAGGGATATCTTATACACTCATTCAGATTCAATTTTATTTTTGGTTGCATAAGAATGGTGGTATGTGCTTTATGAACCATTCCTAAGAAGTTAGACTATTTATTTTTCTTTCTAATCTATATACCTTATAGGTTTTACCTTAGTTTGAACAAATACGTAAAATCTATTTACTAAGACTAATCCCAAATGATTTTTTCTCTCCCATATAATTATCCTCATATTTTTTCTCTTATTTCAAATAGCTGTGATGGGAAAACCACCTCAAGTTTATAGGTTGGTCTTATTTGAGAATGACAACCATGTTCCCACCATTTTCAAACTTGCATGCTTTGATAATGGTTTAAAATGGTGGAGATGAGTTCATTATCATGTTTTAAATGTAATATTTACCCATTAACTCTTTAAATATCATTATCCAATTATTTTTTCATGGGATTGCAGTCATAAACATCATACAATCAGCTTACTATCTAACTGTGATGCACAAGTTCCCTCATGGAGGAAGTCACCTTGAAAAGGAAGTGTGAGAGATTGTCTTAAGTTTTGAAATATCCTTATGTTTCATCTAAACATAATGAGATGAGGTCAAGTTAATATAAAATCATATTCTTTGTTACAATTCTCCAATTCATACTTACTACTTGCATACCAATCAAAATGCACCTATAGGTACCCTCATAGAATATCTGATGTTGAAAAGGATTGTTTAAGTTGATCAAGGTTTTGATGGTGAGAATATTTTATTTAATAATTTTTAATGGATCCCAAACATCATTTAAAATCATAAATCATGAATATTTGTTGAAGTTTCTTCACTACCTATACATGATCATAAGCACCTACATGTGGATTAATAGAGAGTCAGAGGTGTCATGAGGAGTGGTGGATCATGAGGTGAAACTTTTATTAAAGTCATAACATGTTATGTAGATCATAATACACCTATGTTAGGTTCTATGGTGTGAATAAAATATGATAAAACTTTCCAAGGATAATGTCTATAGGTTTAGGGATCAAATCCTTAAAAACACATAATAAAACACCCTAGTTTTTTATTGATATCTTATGACAAGGTTTCAAAAGGATTTGTGGCACCTAAATAGATAAACTATGTAGATTATACATGTAAAAAAAATATTAAAAAATTAAGGGAGTTATTTAATAATTTTATTTTCTTGTTAAGAGGGCTCAAACTTTCACCTTTTACCACTAATTGTCTATATTGACATCTACAGTTTTGAGCCCCAAGGTGACCCTTCATCCAAGGTTGCATACTAGACCATACCCTCAAATTTGAATGGTTAAAAATGGTTTACATTAATATTTATGATCTAAATATCATAAAAATATAATGATATATTGATTTTGACTACAATACTACCCACATACCTCCTTTTCATCAAAAAATGTACACGTATAGGATTTGGAGATGCAAGTGACTCTAGCACCCAAGTTTACAAATGAAGTTTATATTCATGATTAAACTATTAAATTAGGTTAAAATAATATAAAAAAAATAAAAATTATCTAAGGATAATTAAAATAGGTTATAATTATATGTTTTAAACCTCATTTACACCTACAGGACCCCACATAGTCAACTATAGTTGACTGTGAGGGGTAGAGAGCAAAAGTTGAGCCTCTTGATGAGAATATAGAATAGAGATGAAAAAAATGGGTAAAAAAAGGTGAAAAATAATTCAAAGGGACTCTAAGGAATTTTATAAACATATTTCTCAAGCTAAATCATGCAAGTCAACCTCTAGGATTCACTATTAAGAATGATATGTAGGGTAACACATTCTTGACTAGACA